>OY390733.1:600000-808627 GCA_959613385.1 Geotrupes spiniger | reverse complement strand
GTCGTGTTTTTTCCTGAAAAATTTTTTTCTTTCAATTTCGGAACTATTGCACATGTGGCGTCGCGGGGACCAAAGGTGTCCATTAAACGTAAAAAAACGGCGAAATTTTTTCATGACCGAAAATATCAAAAATCGACGACGACGCCGGGGTCGTGTTTTTTCCTGAAAATTTTTTTTCTTTCAATTTCGGAACTATTGCACATGTGGCGTCGCGGGGACCAAAGGTGTCCATTAAACGTAAAAAAACGGCGAAATTTTTTCATGACCGAAAAAATCAAAAATCGACGACCACGCCGGGGTCGTGTTTTTTCCTGAAAAATTTTTTTCTTTCAATTTCGGAACTATTGCACATGTGGCGTCGCGAGGACCAAAGGTGTCCATTAAACGTAAAAAAACGGCGAAATTTTTTCATGACCGAAAATATCAAAAATCGACGACGACGCCGGGGTCGTGTTTTTTCCTGAAAAATTTTTTTCTTTCAATTTCGGAACTATTGCACATGTGGCGTCGCGGGGACCAAAGGTGTCCATTAAACGTAAAAAAACGGCGAAATTTTTTCATGACCGAAAAAATCAAAAATCGACGACGACGCCGGGGTCGTGTTTTTTCCTGAAAAATTTTTTTCTTTCAATTTCGGAACTATTGCACATGTGGCGTCGCGGGGACCAAAGGTGTCCATTAAACGTAAAAAAACGGCGAAATTTTTTCATGACCGAAAATATCAAAAATCGACGACGACGCCGGGATCGTGTTTTTTCCTGAAAAATTTTTTTCTTTCAATTTCGGAACTATTGCACATGTGGCGTCGCGGGGACCAAAGGTGTCCATTAAACGTAAAAAAACGGCGAAATTTTTTCATGACCGAAAAAATCAAAAATCGACGACGACGCCGGGGTCGTGTTTTTTCCTGAAAAATTTTTTTCTTTCAATTTCGGAACTATTGCACATGTGGCGTCGCGGGACCAAAGGTGTCCATTAAACGTAAAAAAACGGCGAAATTTTTTCATGACCGAAAAAATCAAAAATCGACGACGACGCCGGGGTCGTGTTTTTTCCTGAAAAATTTTTTTCTTTCAATTTCGGAACTATTGCACATGTGGCGTCGCGGGGACCAAAGGTGTCCATTAATCGTAAAAAAACGGCGAAATTTTTTCATGACCGAAAAAATCAAAAATCGACGACGACGCCGGGGTCGTGTTTTTTCCTGAAAAATTTTTTTCTTTCAATTTCGGAACTATTGCACATGTGGCGTCGCGGGGACCAAAGGTGTCCGTTAAACGTAAAAAAACTGCGAAATTTTTTCATGACCGAAAATATCAAAAATCGACGACGACGCCGGGGTCGTGTTTTTTCCTGGAAAATTTTTTTCTTTCAATTTCGGAACTATTGCACATGTGGCGTCGCGGGGACCAAAGGTGTCCATTAAACGTAAAAAAACGGCGAAATTTTTTCATGACCGAAAATATCAAAAATCGACGACGACGCCGGGGTCGTGTTTTTTCCTGAAAAATTTTTTTCTTTCAATTTCGGAACTATTGCACATGTGGCGTCGCGGGGACCAAAGGTGTCCATTAAACGTAAAAAAACGGCGAAATTTTTTCATGACCGAAAAAATCAAAAATCGACGACGACGCCGGGGTCGTGTTTTTTCCTGAAAAATTTTTTTCTTTCAATTTCGGAACTATTGCACATGTGGCGTCGCGGGGACCAAAGGTGTCCATTAAACGTAAAAAAACGGCGAAATTTTTTCATGACCGAAAATATCAAAAATCGACGACGACGCCGGGGTCGTGTTTTTTCCTGAAAAATTTTTTTCTTTCAATTTCGGAACTATTGCACATGTGGCGTCGCGGGGACCAAAGGTGTCCATTAAACGTAAAAAAACGGCGAAATTTTTTCATGACCGAAAAAATCAAAATCGACGACGACGCCGGGGTCGTGTTTTTTCCTGAAAAATTTTTTTCTTTCAATTTCGGAACTATTGCACATGTGGCGTCGCGGGGACCAAAGGTGTCCATTAAACGTAAAAAAACGGCGAAATTTTTTCATGACCGAAAATATCAAAAATCGACGACGACGCCGGGGTCGTGTTTTTTCCTGAAAAATTTTTTTCTTTCAATTTCGGAACTATTGCACATGTGGCGTCGCGGGGACCAAAGGTGTCCATTAAACGTAAAAAAACGGCGAAATTTTTTCATGACCGAAAATATCAAAAATCGACGACGACGCCGGGGTCGTGTTTTTTCCTGAAAAATTTTTTCTTTCAATTTCGGAACTATTGCACATGTGGCGTCGCGGGGACCAAAGGTGTCCATTAAACGTAAAAAAACGGCGAAATTTTTTCATGACCGAAAAAATCAAAAATCGACGACGACGCCGGGGTCGTGTTTTTTCCTGAAAAATTTTTTTCTTTCAATTTCGGAACTATTGCACATGTGGCGTCGCGGGGACCAAAGGTGTCCATTAAACGTAAAAAAACGGCGAAATTTTTTCATGACCGAAAAAATCAAAAATCGACGACGACGCCGGGGTCGTGTTTTTTCCTGAAAATTTTTTTTCTTTCAATTTCGGAACTATTGCACATGTGGCGTCGCGGGGACCAAAGGTGTCCATTAAACGTAAAAAAACGGCGAAATTTTTTCATGACCGAAAATATCAAAAATCGACGACGACGCCGGGGTCGTGTTTTTTCCTGAAAAATTTTTTTCTTTCAATTTCGGAACTATTGCACATGTGGCGTCGCGGGGACCAAAGGTGTCCATTAAACGTAAAAAAACGGCGAAATTTTTTCATGACCGAAAATATCAAAAATCGACGACGACGCCGGGGTCGTGTTTTTTCCTGAAAAATTTTTTTCTTTCAATTTCGGAACTATTGCACATGTGGCGTCGCGGGGACCAAAGGTGTCCATTAAACGTAAAAAAACGGCGAAATTTTTTCATGACCGAAAAAATCAAAAATCGACGACGACGCCGGGGTCGTGTTTTTTCCTGAAAAATTTTTTTCTTTCAATTTCGGAACTATTGCACATGTGGCGTCGCGGGGACCAAAGGTGTCCATTAAACGTAAAAAAACGGCGAAATTTTTTCATGACCGAAAATATCAAAAATCGACGACGACGCCGGGGTCGTGTTTTTTCCTGAAAAATTTTTTTCTTTCAATTTCGGAACTATTGCACATGTGGCGTCGCGGGGACCAAAGGTGTCCATTAAACGTAAAAAAACGGCGAAATTTTTTCATGACCGAAAATATCAAAAATCGACGACGACGCCGGGGTCGTGTTTTTTCCTGAAAAATTTTTTTCTTTCAATTTCGGAACTATTGCACATGTGGCGTCGCGGGGACCAAAGGTGTCCATTAAACGTAAAAAAACGGCGAAATTTTTTCATGACCGAAAAAATCAAAAATCGACGACGACGCCGGGGTCGTGTTTTTTCCTGAAAAATTTTTTTCTTTCAATTTCGGAACTATTGCACATGTGGCGTCGCGGGGACCAAAGGTGTCCATTAAACGTAAAAAAACGGCGAAATTTTTTCATGACCGAAAATATCAAAAATCGACGACGACGCCGGGATCGTGTTTTTTCCTGAAAAATTTTTTTCTTTCAATTTCGGAACTATTGCACATGTGGCGTCGCGGGGACCAAAGGTGTCCATTAAACGTAAAAAAACGGCGAAATTTTTTCATGACCGAAAAAATCAAAAATCGACGACGACGCCGGGGTCGTGTTTTTTCCTGAAAAATTTTTTTCTTTCAATTTCGGAACTATTGCACATGTGGCGTCGCGGGGACCAAAGGTGTCCATTAAACGTAAAAAAACGGCGAAATTTTTTCATGACCGAAAAAATCAAAAATCGACGACGACGCCGGGGTCGTGTTTTTTCCTGAAAAATTTTTTTCTTTCAATTTCGGAACTATTGCACATGTGGCGTCGCGGGGACCAAAGGTGTCCATTAAACGTAAAAAAACGGCAAAATTTTTTCATGACCGAAAATATCAAAAATCGACGACGACGCCGGGGTCGTGTTTTTTCCTGAAAATTTTTTTTCTTTCAATTTCGGAACTATTGCACATGTGGCGTCGCGGGGACCAAAGGTGTCCATTAAACGTAAAAAAACGGCGAAATTTTTTCATGACCGAAAAAATCAAAAATCGACGACCACGCCGGGGTCGTGTTTTTTCCTGAAAAATTTTTTTCTTTCAATTTCGGAACTATTGCACATGTGGCGTCGCGGGGACCAAAGGTGTCCATTAAACGTAAAAAAACGGCGAAATTTTTTCATGACCGAAAATATCAAAAATCGACGACGACGCCGGGGTCGTGTTTTTTCCTGAAAAATTTTTTTCTTTCAATTTCGGAACTATTGCACATGTGGCGTCGCGGGGACCAAAGGTGTCCATTAAACGTAAAAAAACGGCGAAATTTTTTCATGACCGAAAAAATCAAAAATCGACGACGACGCCGGGGTCGTGTTTTTTCCTGAAAAATTTTTTTCTTTCAATTTCGGAACTATTGCACATGTGGCGTCGCGGGGACCAAAGGTGTCCATTAAACGTAAAAAAACGGCGAAATTTTTTCATGACCGAAAATATCAAAAATCGACGACGACGCCGGGATCGTGTTTTTTCCTGAAAAATTTTTTTCTTTCAATTTCGGAACTATTGCACATGTGGCGTCGCGGGGACCAAAGGTGTCCATTAAACGTAAAAAAACGGCGAAATTTTTTCATGACCGAAAAAATCAAAAATCGACGACGACGCCGGGGTCGTGTTTTTTCCTGAAAAATTTTTTTCTTTCAATTTCGGAACTATTGCACATGTGGCGTCGCGGGGACCAAAGGTGTCCATTAAACGTAAAAAAACGGCGAAATTTTTTCATGACCGAAAAAATCAAAAATCGACGACGACGCCGGGGTCGTGTTTTTTCCTGAAAAATTTTTTTCTTTCAATTTCGGAACTATTGCACATGTGGCGTCGCGGGGACCAAAGGTGTCCATTAAACGTAAAAAAACGGCAAAATTTTTTCATGACCGAAAATATCAAAAATCGACGACGACGCCGGGGTCGTGTTTTTTCCTGAAAATTTTTTTTCTTTCAATTTCGGAACTATTGCACATGTGGCGTCGCGGGGACCAAAGGTGTCCATTAAACGTAAAAAAACGGCGAAATTTTTTCATGACCGAAAAAATCAAAAATCGACGACCACGCCGGGGTCGTGTTTTTTCCTGAAAAATTTTTTTCTTTCAATTTCGGAACTATTGCACATGTGGCGTCGCGGGGACCAAAGGTGTCCATTAAACGTAAAAAAACGGCGAAATTTTTTCATGACCGAAAATATCAAAAATCGACGACGACGCCGGGGTCGTGTTTTTTCCTGAAAAATTTTTTTCTTTCAATTTCGGAACTATTGCACATGTGGCGTCGCGGGGACCAAAGGTGTCCATTAATCGTAAAAAAACGGCGAAATTTTTTCATGACCGAAAATATCAAAAATCGACGACGACGCCGGGGTCGTGTTTTTTCCTGGAAATTTTTTTCTTTCAATTTCGGAACTATTGCACATGTGGCGTCGCGGGGACCAAAGGTGTCCATTAAACGTAAAAAAACGGCGAAATTTTTTCATGACCGAAAAAATCAAAAATCGACGACGACGCCGGGGTCGTGTTTTTTCCTGAAAAATTTTTTTCTTTCAATTTCGGAACTATTGCACATGTGGCGTCGCGGGGACCAAAGGTGTCCATTAAACGTAAAAAAACGGCGAAATTTTTTCATGACCGAAAAAATCAAAAATCGACGACGACGCCGGGGTCGTGTTTTTTCCTGAAAAATTTTTTTCTTTCAATTTCGGAACTATTGCACATGTGGCGTCGCGGGGACCAAAGGTGTCCATTAATCGTAAAAAAACGGCGAAATTTTTTCATGACCGAAAATATCAAAAATCGACGACGACGCCGGGGTCGTGTTTTTTCCTGGAAATTTTTTTCTTTCAATTTCGGAACTATTGCACATGTGGCGTCGCGGGGACCAAAGGTGTCCATTAAACGTAAAAAAACGGCGAAATTTTTTCATGACCGAAAATATCAAAAATCGACGACGACGCCGGGGTCGTGTTTTTTCCTGAAAAATTTTTTTCTTTCAATTTCGGAACTATTGCACATGTGGCGTCGCGGGGACCAAAGGTGTCCATTAATCGTAAAAAAACGGCGAAATTTTTTCATGACCGAAAATATCAAAAATCGACGACGACGCCGGGGTCGTGTTTTTTCCTGAAAAATTTTTTTCTTTCAATTTCGGAACTATTGCACATGTGGCGTCGCGGGGACCAAAGGTGTCCATTAATCGTAAAAAAACGGCGAAATTTTTTCATGACCGAAAATATCAAAAATCGACGACGACGCCGGGGTCGTGTTTTTTCCTGGAAATTTTTTTTCTTTCAATTTCGGAACTATTGCACATGTGGCGTCGCGGGGACCAAAGGTGTCCATTAAACGTAAAAAAACGGCGAAATTTTTTCATGACCGAAAAAATCAAAAATCGACGACGACGCCGGGGTCGTGTTTTTTCCTGAAAAATTTTTTTCTTTCAATTTCGGAACTATTGCACATGTGGCGTCGCGGGGACCAAAGGTGTCCATTAAACGTAAAAAAACGGCGAAATTTTTTCATGACCGAAAAAATCAAAAATCGACGACGACGCCGGGGTCGTGTTTTTTCCTGAAAATTTTTTTTCTTTCAATTTCGGAACTATTGCACATGTGGCGTCGCGGGGACCAAAGGTGTCCATTAAACGTAAAAAAACGGCGAAATTTTTTCATGACCGAAAAAATCAAAAATCGACGACGACGCCGGGGTCGTGTTTTTTCCTGAAAAATTTTTTTCTTTCAATTTCGGAACTATTGCACATGTGGCGTCGCGGGGACCAAAGGTGTCCATTAAACGTAAAAAAACGGCGAAATTTTTTCATGACCGAAAATATCAAAAATCGACGACGACGCCGGGGTCGTGTTTTTTCCTGGAAATTTTTTTCTTTCAATTTCGGAACTATTGCACATGTGGCGTCGCGGGGACCAAAGGTGTCCATTAAACGTAAAAAAACGGCGAAATTTTTTCATGACCGATAAAATCAAAAATCGACGACGACGCCGGGGTCGTGTTTTTTCCTGAAAATTTTTTTTCTTTCAATTTCGGAACTATTGCACATGCGGCGTCGCGGGGACCAAAGGTGTCCATTAATCGTAAAAAAACGGCGAAATTTTTTCATGACCGAAAATATCAAAAATCGACGACGACGCCGGGGTCGTGTTTTTTCCTGAAAAATTTTTTTCTTTCAATTTCGGAACTATTGCACATGTGGCGTCGCGGGGACCAAAGGTGTCCATTAAACGTAAAAAAACGGCGAAATTTTTTCATGACCGAAAATATCAAAAATCGACGACGACGCCGGGGTCGTGTTTTTTCCTGAAAAATTTTTTTCTTTCAATTTCGGAACTATTGCACATGTGGCGTCGCGGGGACCAAAGGTGTCCATTAATCGTAAAAAAACGGCGAAATTTTTTCATGACCGAAAATATCAAAAATCGACGACGACGCCGGGGTCGTGTTTTTTCCTGAAAAATTTTTTTCTTTCAATTTCGGAACTATTGCACATGTGGCGTCGCGGGGACCAAAGGTGTCCATTAAACGTAAAAAAACGGCGAAATTTTTTCATGACCGAAAATATCAAAAATCGACGACGACGCCGGGGTCGTGTTTTTTCCTGAAAAATTTTTTTCTTTCAATTTCGGAACTATTGCACATGTGGCGTCGCGGGGACCAAAGGTGTCCATTAAACGTAAAAAAACGGCGAAATTTTTTCATGACCGAAAAGCATCAAAGAGAAGTAAGAGTTCCATGTGCAAAAAACAATGAACATAAAATTATAAGAACATTTCATGAAGTTAATTGTAATAAAATTGTTTTTTTTTCTTCTTCTTTTATACAAATACCTTATACTGAAAAAAAACTATATGTGGTAGAAGTATAATATTTACGATCACATTACATCGCTGCTGAAAAGAAAAAATTGCAGGTTTAGTTGGAGAGAAAAAGCAAGGACCAGACAAGAGTAGAGAATAATGAGCCAAAATCGCATGTGAACTCCGTGTAATGAACATATATTCACAAATTTCCTATATGAACAATGATTTTTTACCACCAAACATTTGCAAGAGTATTCGAACAATTGGATGAAATCATTTCGTCGAGAGTTCAAGAAATTCAAACAACCAGACGTATTTCAGCTATAGACCAAAAGCTTTATTTGCCGAATTAAAGAAAATACTTTACCAAGTGGAAACTTCAACGTAAGGATGGAAATCCTGGAAATAGAGAAGTTTTTTGTCATTGGGCTTGTCTAAGTAAACTTTGATTACCGACGAAGCAACTTTTACACAAAACTTGATCACCACTAACGAACATTCCCAATATTTTGAGACACATTACCAAAGCCGTTTTTTAAGTGTACGGGTGGAGTTATCGGATATAAATTACAAGGAGCAACTTTGCTTCTCAACAGGGTAACAGTTACATACATTCAGTTCTTACTCAACGACTTGGAAACAATATTAGTCATGCCGTCACGAAATGGACAAAATACATATTTTATACATTAAACGAAACATTCTGCAATAACTGATTTAGACTAGATGGATTGCATATTAGATTGTCTAAAATTATCAGTGCTTTCAATCATGTTCTGGAGATTCTTAAACGAATAGGATTTTTAAGAAAAGAATGCGGCTTACGTTGAAGCAAACCATTTGCCTCAACGTAAACCACATTGAATACATTTCTAACGGTTTATTTTAGTTTGTCGTTTATTACTTATGTTGTGAAGTTTTTTTAGTCATTGTTTATCTCGAAAACTATACATTTGCAAATTTATGTTTAATTGGATTTTTTGACTCCAGATTACCAAAGTCTTATGTAATCAATGCTATATATATATACACGTATTATTAGGTAAGCTTCGCAAATATTTACTTGTTTTACATGAGTATGTTAATCAGTTTGTTTTTCACATTTTGTTGTCAATGTTTTTCTATTTAACTAAGACGACAAACATGTTAAGTCAACATCAGTTAATTTTTGTTTTAAATAAAGCTAAATGTTGTTCACATTTACCTATCGACTCGTCGATGTAGACAACGGCGCAGACCTAATTTAAAATCGAAATTGATTTTGTACTCGAACCGGTGGGGGTGTGCGCGATTTCGATTCAAGTTTTAATTGGGGATTATTATAGCGAGACGGACACGATGAATCAGAGTTCGATATTCACAGCCGCAGCACGGAAGCGGCAAGAAGCGCGAACGGAGAGGTCGGTCGATGACAACGCCGGGTCGCGTTATTGTACAAGCGGACGGTATCCGATTACAATGCATAAAACAATACAGCGGGATAAACGAAGATTTCGGATAACAAGTGAGATACGGTTATGCGTTGTCTGGCGCTAGAACGAAACAGGTAATCGGGGCTGAAACGGACAAAGGCTTAATGTGACGTATGGTCACCATTGTTTCCGAATGTGGAACTTTAGTGGCTGTTATGTCAGATTAGGGGGAACAGATACGGACGCGGACGTAATGGAAATATGTAATTATATGAATTATCAACAAGGAAATCTATTAATTACGTGTGGGTTGTTTCAACGTTCAAGCTTTTAAATTACAAATGATGGGAATATGTGGTGAAGTGATTATCGCTGTGTGCGACATCTAGCACTGAACTAATTTTAAATGAAATTTTGATCGACGACCTAAAATATGAGTAGAATTCTGAGTAGAAAAATTGATATACGAGGGGAGATCATTATTTAGATAGACAACCTTCAACAATTGCCACCAAAGTCAACGGATCGCTTTTGAATTCTTTGAATAAATTTCAAAGCAGATGTTAACGTTGTTTAAGATTAATGACGCCCAAGTCACCAATTTTTTCCCAAAAAAATATGCTGGAAAATGCACACCTATATAATTAATTCATACTCTTCTTATGAAAAAGAAAATAATCACAGCCGACTTACATTCAAATAAGGCTATAACTAGAACTAGAAGGGCATGCGGTGGCCAATACAGATATAACACGTTGCGCCAACGTCCTCGAGCTTTCGCAGACCTTTTGCAACATACTGCCGGCAACGCAGCTTATTGTTTACTATCAATGCAACTAGAGCGGGTGGATATTCGACGCGTACGGTCATTTTCGAGCTGCAATACAATCGATATGCACGGTATCCATCTCGAATGCTGATTGAATTGACCATTGCCTAATGAATTGACTGAACAACGCAGCAGGCATGTCGCTCGCGTATGCACACGTTTGTGTGTGCATGTTGTGCGCTTGTTGTGGTCGACACGTTCATCTAGTCATAGCCTTAAACCAGTTTAGTTAAAAGCCAATAACTTTATTATAACTTTTAAATTTTATTAATATTCGCTTAATTAATTAAGAAAAATTGTAGTGTATGATTGGTGCAACAACCTCTAGATAATAAAGCGCTCGGCGTTGTAATTTTTTTGGCCATTATTTCGCGATTTTCATCCGAAAAACCCACTTCATATCTGCAAATTCTCCGTTTAATATTCGAAACGCGATTTCGGCACATAGATAAACAAACTCCAATTAACACCGCATCGACGTAGGTGAACTACGTGACCCCGCCTCGGAGCCGGTCATTTTGTACGTTGGCGGTGCACGTGAATGTTTGACGGCACGACGGCAACTGGTCGATTGTAATGCACATGTGTAATACGTGCGTCGCTTACAAATTTTCGCAAAATTCGCGGCGATTCCGCATTAAATAAACAGTTTCGGTCGATTCGGTGGGCGCCTGTTTATTTATTCGGAATTGTCGAGTCGTAATTAGCAGCTTTTCAGCGGATTATTAGGCGCTAAGTGGATAAGTAATTTTGCGATTCGGTTATTGGGCGGTGTTCCAGATTGTCGAAACGCTGCGATCTCCGTTGTTGGTTAAACAGTGCGTTTTATTGATTCAAGTCGGGAATCGTACCAACTTGATGAAAGGAAATATTTGTTTTAGTAGAAATTCGTTGGTTGCAGTTGAATATCTGAATTCGATGACACGATTCAATTTATTTATTTATTTGCATGTTTAAAGTACGCCTCCGACCATCATGTTTACTGCAGGTGATGCTAACAATAATTGCCGGATCAGATTTAATGGTAACTTTGAAGTATTAATAAATTAAAACTGTTTTCAATTGAAGAATAATGTATACGACTTGGCCAACATTTTAATGTACTGCGCAGCAAAAGCAACCATGTGTGTCCATACTTTGATGTATTGAAATTTTAAACTCGATCGTTTATATGCTCGTATTAAATAAGAAAGACTTCTTCTTGAGGTTTTTATCGCAATAATAAATGGTTAGGTCATCAGTGCATTATTCGCGAAACAGAAGTTATGATACTTCACTGCGCCAATTTGCATTTGGCTGCAGCAAAGCGTGCCCGCAAGGTTATTTCCCTCGGCTGGCCTGACGTACAACGTGAACGACGTTTCTTGATTTGAATGTAAATCGATCGCGGACGGGAGCTATTAATTTATCTTGCATCGCTTTCAGGGCAGCACATACGTCACTCAGTTCTATCTATAATACGCCAACGTCGCGTCGTCTGCTCGTATGCCGCTGACAGGGTTACGTTAAGTATTCGTCGTCCTCTTCCTCTCGCTCGCGCTTATCCCGATGTGAACAATCTGCCAGCCGCATTCGCCGCGGCCAATTGTTAAATCGTAAATCGTTTGGTTAGCTTCGCTACTTTATAATTTGTATTGTGCTCCGGACTCAATTGAAGCCAATTATAGTCGTTTCGACTTGATGCGTATCGTGCATTGTCCGCGGTGTTCGATCGATTCACGCGAGTTTTGCGAACGAAAGTGTTCAATTGTGGTCATTATTAAATTTTGAGTTAGGGCAGTCAATGGTACCTAAGCAATATGATATCCAATAATAGAAATTTAATTGTTTTTTACTATAAACCAAACCGCGTTGAGACTAGTAGTGGACCATGATTGTGATTCACGCATTGTGATTAATGCATTGTTATTAATGATCCACAAAAATATTAAAATAAACAATAAATAAATTTAGTTCACAACAATAGGTAGTTTACAACAATACGTGGATTCTTCAGCCTAATTGTTGTTTTGTTTTGGTTTGTTCTGTTTTGTTGTTGGGTTGGATCGATTTGGGTTGGGTTGGGATTTTTAATTTTAATGTTTTGAAAATTAATTAATCAAGGACCAATTGAAGTGTTTCTTTGACGAGATAAATATTTTGTAGAAATATTCTGTCATTTGTCATGTTTGCTGATCCTTCATAAATGCAAAATCCATTCCTTTGTCCACTAATTTCTCTTTCGACTTGCCTATCTTTATAATTGAGCAAAAAAAATAATACAATCCTTACGCAACCTTCCTTCATTAACGGCTGTGTTAAATACATGAATACAGTTCATGTATTTTTCGTGTAAACGTATATCACGAAAATGAAGCTTATATCGTGAAAATTAATATGCTTCTCAGTATTCACGACCGATCGCTACATCGTGGTTCACGACATGTGTCAACTCTGTTTAATTAATTATTCATCGTCGTGTGTATAGACTATAGTTGTTTACTTCAAGTTTATTGTTGCTTAAAACTTACCCCGGAAAATTTCGGATGTAAAGAACATGTGCTTGGAACCACGAATATCTCTTTTCGATATTCGTACTATCCCGTCACTGGCACTTACTGACAAAAATAAAAGTCTGCTCCGACTTTTAACGTTCGATTTTCCACAAATTGGTTACACTACTATCCGACTGTAATATTGTAATTAGCAGTAATGTATACTCGGTAGTATTTGCAGTTTATTTTTTTCTGTGTAAGGTCGCGTGTCGATAAGATACGGAACGAGGGTGTTGTAATTATGCAAGTTTTTCCGCTGACACTGAACAGCTGTTACTACCCTTCGCGTTTTGCAGACAGGGCCCTTTTCCGGGTTGTAGAAGGGTAAAGTCGTCTTTATTGCAAGTTTCTTAACTGGGCGAACTTCTTGTGTAATGAACGCTTTTTATGCGCTACGTTCCATAGATTAAGTGGATGTATAGTAATAATAATAATAATTAACTTGCCTTCAACCATATTTTCAACTAATATAATTTCGCGCAGATACAAATTTTGATTATTTAATGTAATAGTAAACTGGAGACTGTGGTTGACAAATAAATTGAAATAAACTTACCCTTACCACACAGTTGTCATCTTCAATAGTGTACTGTACACTGCTGAAGATGACAACTTAGTTGTCGAAATATACAACTAGTGTTAATAAAATACTATGCGGTAAGGGTAAGTTTCTTTCAATTCCTTTAATATAAGGTTATGTTTCACGAAAAAATCAATATCCGCGTATATTAGAGTTATTATTGTGTCAGATCACTTGGAAATCATATGCTCTCCACTACTGGTTTCGGCTTAGTTTTGCAAAAAAAATGTTCGTCTAGTTCTAAAAATGAATTGATGCATGAGAATGACTAGGTGTAGGTTATAAAATTTTATACCTGCGAATACGCCGCTGAAACGCGTGCCCGTAATTCGCCTTTGACTCTTACCGGGAGAAATGTCGTAACATTTATGGAATACGGGATGGTCCCTGCCTTTGTTACCCACCACGTGCCAATCCTGTTCCCCATCTTAGTCAATGTTACGGGACGGTCATGTGCTACAAAAGCACGTCGACAAGTGTCTACACGGTTTCCCATTGAAGTGGCCCGTGCTGCTTACCTGCCTTACTACAGTACAGGTCCCGTTTCTTGACGCACTACTTAAAAAGGGCTAATAGAAAGATAGAAGATAGTACAATAGGGCATCACAAAGTAGGGGCACGTGTACGTTACATTAATTTCCACCCAAACCAAACCATACTGCATACGTATGAAAAGTTGTGCGATGGAGGACGTAATGTGCGAAATCGCATGGCAATTTTACAGCAAAAAATCGATCAAGTTTTTTGTAAACGATACGACATGGTGATGTAATTGGTGCAAGTTAACAATAAATGGATCGAATGTTGGCGATTTTTAAATTTAATAAAAGCGATTTATTGCTTTGAATTTTACCCGTCTTTTGTATAAATTCGCATGGATGTCGAAGCGGCTTCAATATTAGATGCTTGAGAATTTTTTTCCTTTCAATTTGTTGACTTGCCTTCCTACTCATTCCACGTCCATCATTCTCCTCTTACCACCAACTACTTATACTATAATATATTGGTCCTTTTTACTTTCCTGTTCTTATTTTTTGCTAATTCCCAAAATAGCTTTCCAACCCCTCCTTTTTTTCCATTGGTGGTCTAGGTATGTTTTCATAATTTTAGCTCGCTCTTACGCTTCGTTATTTGTTAGAATAACAAATATATTAATGTGATTTCCGCATATATTAATAATGATTCAATAGATTCAATTAAACGGCGTCGGTCTAATATACATAACTTAGTGCATGACGCCCGATCATGTTTCTTAACATTTTTTTCGCACGAAATGTATTTTATTCTAGCGTGTTCCTAACAAATTTCGCGAAACGACTTGCGTGACTCTTGGTAATGCATTTTTATTTCATATACAAATCTTGCCCGGTAATTGTTTTCTTTTCGTGTTATGATTTTCCGCAACATTGAACGGTTATTGCACGTTGTATGGTAACGTTTGGTGGATGTTATCCAGAAAATTTAACAAGAATCAAAATTAAAAGGTTATATAACAAATTAGGATGCAAGTCGGGGAACTTTTTATATCATTTGTTATTTTTAGATGGGTTGTTCTTTACGATCAGAGATACGATTGAGGAAATTAATACTTCGTCAAACTTGCAGTGGCGTAAAATTGACTGCCGCTATCTGGCTGGGCCACATTGTTCCGTATGTCAGAAATAAAAAGTTTATAATATATATTTATAATACGTATATATAGATGGCGCGTTCTTCAGTCTGTCGTCGCATTTCGACTATAGTAATTCGCGTTCCACTCCTTTATTCCCTGCGGAGGGAGCTTACAGCTCTACTTGTTATATATGCACGGCAGTAAACAGTATTTTAAGCAACTCTCCCTTTGCGAGTAATCCTCGAGTTCGCATTTTTCTTTGAACCTTTGAACCAACCGCTATGATCGGCGAAATTTCCAACCAGTTTAAATTAACTAGTGTTGCACTTTCAGACTATTGTCGTTTTAATGATTTGGTTGCTTTTTACGCGCTTAATGAAACATAGCATTGATTCGAACGCCGATATTCGGGCTTCGCCTGCGCATATTCCACTAACCGCCGGCTCTGACAAAACCTGTCGGATTAACGATGCCCACATGAGATTCTCGAAGGCCCTCTACGTCCGCACGTAAAAAGCATTAAGAGAACGCCGCGTGCTCACGGATGCGGAAAAAGAGTTATGATCGCGGCGGGCTGGCGGCCGACGTAGCAGCAAATGCTGTGCATTCGTAGGTTAATTCACGACGACCGATCTGGAATTTATTTTATCAGTGCAGTGAGTTACCCTCCCGGTCCACAACCAGGTAGTGTTTATTTTGTAAATCGCCAATGACTGAGTATTTTTCAGCTCACCAAATCAAATTAATTCTGAAATGATAGTGATAAAAAATGTAAAATTTCCAATTACAATGCAACGTTTTGGTGAATAAAAATTGTTTCGTTATATATAATTATTAGAATTGAATTGATCTATAATTTTCTTGGCACTTCTGGGTAAGATCGTTGTTTAAGTATATACTTCAAAATAATATGACATACTTTTATAAACTTCAATTATGAAATGCGTAGTTATTACATATTATGCCGTTGTGCGAATAGGTCGTTCTGTAACCCCGCGCGCCCATACCATTGTTACGAAATTAGTTGCGCGAAGTTTATTATCTATCGGTTACCATCAAATTGTTTCAGCAAGTTTTCGTTACCCCTACGCGATTCATATTTCCATGGTGTTCGCAATAACAAGCGCACATAAGCTCCTCTCGCGCCGCAGACTTTCGCAATCGGCAAACTTCGGATTTAATTTAAAAGTTTGGTTATTAATGAGATGGAGAGCTTGCATATCGGCATCTTTGCGATGTCACGCAAGATTCATTCTCGATAATAATGACGGTGGTAGCAGTAGCCGGAGTAATCCGCGGTATATCATCCGACGTCCCCCATCGCGCTGTCACTGTCACTATTTATTAACCTCGGGTTGTCGGCGGCCATTTTTCATGCTCTTCCTTCTTCCCAAAAGCCCTGTCTAATATTTATTGCCTAATATTTCCCGCTTGCGATCCGGCGAGGAATGATTTGCCATCATTCAGTTATCCGCGAACAACTCGATAAACTCGGAAAAATTCTTCAATGCAAGTGCGATCAAAAGTTTATTTATGGATATGAATTTTTTACTTCGGCCGGTATGCAAAGCCCAAACCGTACGTTTCGCTGTTTGTAATTTGGCAAGTTTCACGTCTCCCAGGAAATTTTGCCGATAGTCTCCGCCTGAATTTTTAATGACACCGCGTCGCTTCTCCGTGCAATCGTAGATCCGCGATTCATCTATATTTTATCCCGCATTTTCCGTTATTCTGCGCTCTCTTCCGTCCCGCCGTGCGATCCACTCTTTTATTCATTTACCCTCGGCGGCGGCGGTGTATCTCTCGCCCGGCTTCTGGTTACGACGAAAATACAGAACACAATTTTACATGTTTTACAGGCGTACGTACACCCGCCCTGTTTCTCATGGTCGTTTCGCGACGACTCCGGCGAAAAATTCGAAACGCGCGCGCGCGCCATTGTCGTTTGCCGTGTACGCTTCGTATTATATTTTTATCCGGTGTCAATTTGCATCTCATTCCGAAGAGCGCCTGTCGACGTTTGCACTTGGTTGCATCACACCGGATAGAAATTTTATCTGTAGCACCATTTCATCCTTGGATGCGTTTCATCGTTCAAGGTCAACTTGCTAATATAGTTTACACAAACAGGATGAATAACTTCGTGACGCGACTTGACAAAGTCATCGTAGATTTATATTCAAAATTAAACAAAATTGTAACTTCATGTTTTGTAAAAGAAAAATAAATCTACTAGTTACAGTAGTGCAGACATTTGGGCAATTAAAATAATGTAGTCCTGATGTGTAGTCCTTCAAAAGTTCACCTCAGGAATAATAGCGTCACAGGACGCAAGTGACAAAATCAGTGATGTAATTGTTTTACGCTCAAATTATCGATCACCTCTTAGGAACCGACCTAAGCATGGTCGTCATATTCTATTGAATCAACCCAACAATCCAAACCTGAACCCAAATCTCCGAAACTACGTGCAATCTGTACCAATCATATACTAAACCCCACACAGAAACAATATCTATAAAATAATAAAAAAATGATGAACCCAAATAAAATAAAATCCCATACAATCGCAACCCAACCCAATCCAAACTTGAGCCCAAGTCAATCCAAACTTGAGCCCAAATCACCGAAACCCAAGTCCAATCTATACAAAATCCAAATTTGAACCCAACACTGAAAAATTAATTATAAAATCAAACGAAACCTAATTAAACCTAAGCCTAAAGTTTAAAAGCAAGCCAATGAATGTAAAATTTACAACGAATCACGTCCCATACTAAACCCAAATTTCAAGTGAACTACCAAATCTAAATATAAATTGATGCTCAACCAACCCAACCCAACCCTAAATGTAAAAATAATTTCGACGAGAATACAATCCCACTAGAACTCGACATAATTTCCAATAAACCCAATAAACTACAAAATGGGAATAAAAGGCGAGACGAAATTAAAAAAGACTAGCAAATATTTGGGGTTGAATGATTTGCAGATAATTTAAGGCTTATAGTGAAATATTTGACATATTCGCTATTGGATTTTATGAAACTGCATTAGGTTACCACAAATTGTTTTGGGCTTAACGTTTGAATCAAGATCGATAGTAAATTCAGTAAAATGTTAACTAAAATTTGGGTTTGGTTTTACACTTAAATTTATTTGGAATTTGAAGTTGTCTTTGATGTGAATTTGAAGATTTCGGTTACAAGTTGGTAACCTGCGATAGGTAGGTTCGATTGGATTACAATTGAGTGGGTTGGGTTCGGCGGGGTTGGGTTATGTTGGGCTTAACTGTATTTCAATTTGGCAGCATTTTTATATTTTGGATTTTTAATCACATATTACTTAAGTCTCCCACATTTTCGTACGAAATTGCACTATATATGGATCACCGGTAATTGAAGGATACTCTGATCTCTGAATCGGGGTAGATTTTTTGCTAATATATGTAAAGGGATTTTATTGTAGTTAAACCCACAGTCTTCGTTGTTGCATTTATTATAGTCTTTCCTACATTTCTCACACATTTCTCACCATTTTCTTGGAGCATTGTGTCAATCATTGAAAATTAATGGCAGTGCAAGATTCAAGAGATATCCAACTTGCTACCTATTTTTACTGTTAGTGTGTTAACCATGGGGTGTATGCCATTATTTTCCGGCCTGCATGAACTGTGCATCGAACACTCGGTCCTGTGCGAACCGGCAATATTTTATAATTGCGATGCTCGACGCGAAAAAGAAGAAGAACTGCGAAACTAATTACATAACAACGCCGCAAATTCGCAAACTTCCTCGACGGTCTAGGCCACGTCTCAAGTGCTCTCCGTCGGATCATTACAGAATATTAGTTTTGTAATAAAGCGGAGCGCCGCCTCAATCCCTGAAATAAATGGCGAAGGCGCTCGCAATAACGAACATCGAAACTTTCTCCTCTCAATCGTAATTCGTATTCTCGGCAGAACAGAAAAAAAATGAATTCTCATATATATATAGCGTATGTTTAATAACAATTTTGTGGACAATCGTTGATGATGCGTAACATATTTTTTTTTTCTCAAAATCAATTATATTCGCAACTAAAATTAGTTTGGAAAAACAAAGTACGTTTTTTCCATTCTCGATTGTTGCAATGTTTTGATATTTGATATCAATCTTCTTTGACAGCAAGTAATATATTTCAAAATCATGACTGCTTTAACAATTGTGTTTACATGCAATTGCATTGCATTGATTTTATGGATAGCGAAGTATGTATGGAATTTATGAATGTCATATAATTTTTTTGTTCAAGAGAGGGAAGATTTACAATTAACGTGACTGTTATGAGGTAAGAAAATGGTGATTTGAAATTGATTTAATGTAACCATGAAATTTTCTATTTATTGTTATTTTTATTATAATTTCCATTTCCATAATTACAAACTACAATTTATTATTCATGTTCTAAGTAGTACGTGATTTTTAAATTGTGCATTTACTTTCATCGTTATATACTCGAATCCAATATTTCCTGTTTCATTTGTTAACTAAACGAATGCGACGAATTCAAACTTTAAATGTAACAATACCGTCCATAAAGATCTCGAGCAGTATAACCAGCGAACGCTGCGGAATGTCACAATTAAACGTTCACACGAAAAGACAATATCCTTAGATTATATCGGATAGTAGGTACATTCGCCTTCAGGAATTCCGTAATTTTCTCCGACCCGCCTGAAGGATGAGGGCCGAGGAATTTCGCCTGGAAATTAACGCCCGCCCGGCCTCGCATCTAACGACCAGGTGGAAATATCCGCCAGTTCGGTGGCCGGGGAAATTACTTCTCTGCAGCAAAAATCCGCGCAAATCCGTCGCTCGGTGCGCATCCGAACGAGGAAAATCTGCAGATTTAAACTTTCACGGGCGCGCCCCGTCGCTTAAAATTCACCTCCGCAAGTCTCCATACCTTCAAACAACTCTGACAAGTCTAAAGTAAGTGCCTGCGACATTATGTAAAGAACCTTTTATATTAAGGTAAATAATTTATAGTCGAAAACTTTGGACGTTACAGTAATGCCGTCGAATGCCTCCGGCGACGTTTCCAGAAACTTGAGATCGGCATAATGTCGTAAAGACAAGTATGAGGGAATCTATCATGGAAATTTTTATGCGTATATAAATAGATCACAATGTACGAAGATCTATCAAAACAGCTACAATATGATTTTTTTTTAATGGATGTTAAATACCCCGAAATTTGAATATAATTTTACATGTCTTGTACAAATATTTATATAATTATTGAGTTCATTAGAACTTAATACAAGATATTATTAACAGCTATATAATAAATATCGACACCCAATAATTCTGCAGTAATACTACGAAGTTTGTGATATCTATCGAAGGCCTGGTTTTAATTATAGGATTGTGTTACTATATATTTTTGACCATGCACTATAAAAACCAATAAAAATATTAATCGAATAAAGTTGTTCACACTTACCAACTAAAGTAAAATTTCACATTTAATAGGAAGTTCGTTATCTGGATATCGTTTATCAAACGTCGTATTCATATCGTGAAAAAATTGAAAATAAATTTCATCTATTCATACCCGTATTCCGGTGTTTACATCAAATAATTATTTTCCGATGAAAGCATCGCTTGTTGGGTCCGCCGTTACAACCACGACACTATAATCGAGCTTTGTGCCTTAAATATCTTTACCAAATATTCATATTCGTGTATTCATCGTGTCGATAAACACGAACACTGCAAATCTGTATTGTTATTTTACAACCCTCCGAAAAGATCCGATATAAACGCTAGATTAATTTTGAAGATGGGCGATAAAATTATTGGGGAATTTTACGTGCTCGTAAAATATGCGGGGTGGATCATGTGCACGAAATAAAACCATCCCCTCCAGCGGGCGGATATGGTTTTCGTGCGGACAAACCGCAAGACCGTTTGGATTACCGTAAGACATAAAACGAAGATTTACGTCTTCCGGCGGACTTAAAATTCGCATCCTATAAACAATTTTCCGGCGCGTAACACGTTTCCGTAATGCAGGAGTTCGGCCGGATTACAATTCGTATCGTTTCCGGTTCGAATGTGGCGAATGTCTATGTAGAAGGCGCCACAGCATCTTCTGCCGCAGAATTCACACTGTGGGAAGATTAAAATTCTGTGTCACCAAGTTAAAGGTGACAGTAATGATTTCCCGTATTAAAAATAAATTAGTGACTTATGTAGCAACAGTTTCGGGAAAATTTTTCGTATTATTTTTTCCTATTAAAAATACAAAAAACAACTTGGGCCATTGAATATTCTCTTCTTGAGAAGTTTCCCCTGCAGTTTGACAGTACAATTTGTGTCTACAATGTTTTACAAAATGTCCTACAAATAATTGGTTTATTGACCCATATATCTTGAAGATTAGGTGTTGGGCATCCAGCTGTCATAATAACTACAATAACTAATGAATTGTAAATAGTCATAATCATAAATAAATTAAAAAGAAGGTGTCATCAAATTCATGTCGAGGATGTTATCGTAGGCTGCAAAAATCAAAATGGTACTGCGATGCATTTGGCAACCTTCAAGTTATGCTGTGCAATTAAAATGATTGATTTTACGACCGAATCTCCGCGAAATAAATCACGAACTTATGTAGCGTTTATTATCAATCCGTTTCCCCGAGCGTGTTTATTTTCCTGGCCTATTTACGTAATTGCATGAAGTTTCGCCGTCCGACTGGTATTTTTCCGTTGTATTGAGAATTTACACGATCGCCAGTCGTTATAGTGTTTTTTATTTTTGATAAAAAATCTCTTTAAATTTCATGACTTTTGTCAAAAGTCACGTTGATGTAATTAATTTCAAAACTTTCACATCTCATGATAAAAGGCAACCTAACCCAACCCAACCCAACCCAACTCAATCCAACCCAACCTAACTCGACCTAGCCCAACCTAACTCAACGATGCATGATCGATATTGAATTCACGCTGTACTTTTGGTCAAAATATAACATCTCCGCTTGGACCGCCATAGATTTTTCTTCAAATCGGAAAAAAATGCTTCGCTCAAATTAGAATGAACCTGGACAGTACTCGATTTTACAATTATGAGCTAAAAACGCAAATTCATTGACTTTGCCAGAAATCATTTGTTGATGAATAGAGAAGAAAAGAGAAGGCGAACGAAAGCAGTTCATTCGTTCGCGTTCACTGCGCTAGTGCGAAAAATTACTTTTTTGGCAGGCCATTGACGAAATTTCAACAATCATTATAAAGAGTTGCACGTGAGTGATCTTTGAAATAAATGAGATCGTCTTTTTCATCGACTCCCAATATTTACGTCAATCGCAATCCTGGCAACTTCTCGCACCATTCGATCCTCGATCCTTGACTTCTTCAGATTTTTTTGAAACAAACTATGTTGCTTGAAAACAATCACAATCACATTTTATTAAAATTTTAAATTAAAATTTTCCGATAACGATTATTTCACTATTCGGTTTGTGGACAGCGAATTCACTCTACGCTTGCACCAGTTCGAACGAATAGTTCGTGATGCAATGGCGACCTTTCCATTAGTATCGAAACTGACCATTTAGTTCATTAACCGGCTCTAAGGGCTCCCGATATTTAATCTATTTTAAACATTAATTGGTTTCAGCATTGGCATCTTTGGATTGCCAATACATTCACAATTGAACTTATTCGCTGAAAATTATTTCAGAAAAACGAAAATTTATAATTTAATACAGTGATTTGCGAAGAAGAATAACCCAACGTGTAAATCGTAAATACGTATCCTTACGCGGCAGTAAGGAACTCACTTTTGACCGATTTCGTTTTCTTTTAAATTAATACATTTAGCTTACGGGCTCGGAGGTTTTGCGTGTCAGTGGAAGCCACACGCAACCGGCGATGTTCTGATACAAAGCACACCCAAATATTGACAGATTGTGACCCAGTTTTCGCGCGTATTGTTGAACATTTCGCATCAAAAATTACAACGATACAACTTCGCCTTTTCTATTTGAAATAGTGAAATACTCAATGTAATTAATGCATTCAAATTCTGCGCATTAAGTTACGTTTTACTTAAAATACACAGGAAAATATACATGTCATGTTACGTTTTTTTTTTTTTAGATGACTGAAAATAATAAAAACTGTATTCATCTCAGAAGGTCGAGAATTTATAATCAACACACTGCCCTAATATTGCGTATTATTCCAGATATGTTTCAGCGTACACAGTCACATTCGCAAAGTTACACGCGCAGACACGTTATCCAATGTATTGACTCAATTTACGAAAAACGAAAATGTTTTTTTTTTTATATATATATCAGAAAAAAACCTATACCTGATTTCATTATCGTAATCTAGATTTACTTGATTTCTATGACTATCGCTATAGAGTTGAAGTAGATAATCTTTGGTGGGTAAATCCGCCAACGTAAAATAGATAAACTGCCCCAAGCAAAGTCACCCCATTTGCGGTACCTAACAAGCACCAACTATTGTACGCTGAAGGACCATCAATTTATTCAACCAGTTTAAGGGCAAAATAAGCGCATGGCTTTAATTTCTGCAATTACTCGATCCATGGCACGATTTCATGACGTTCTTTAATGTTGAAACAATTTACTTTTTTCGCGCAAAATATAATTATTCTAATATCGCATTAAAAAATTGACGCATTAATCATTTAATTAAATCTTGTGTAATTTACACGATATGCATTAATGTATGCTCTCCACGAGCATGTAATAAAATGTCGAAATAACTCCATACAAATTTCCTCAGCATAAACGGAGCGTTCACAGAAAATTTCTGCAGTTCCTCGTGCCCCATTTTATCCGAAAGACGTTCACAAATAATTACTGATAGGAAGTCGCGCGCCGCGCCGGTGGCGGAAATATATGTTCAGGGTTCAGGATCTGGGCGATCGCTGCGCCCGCAATCGACGCGGATCGACGATATTCGAGGGCCTCTCTACACATCGCTTTGATGTATGCACTTCACTAGAGCAAGCTAATTATGCAGCTTTGTTTGTGGATTAGGTCTTGGAGATCGCAATGAAAATAATAATCGTTGGTTGTGTCATCAAAATGATTCGAAATATAAAATATGTTCTTCGTATATGTAGGAAATTAATATTTCTCCGCTTGCGATTGCGACTCTATATCTCACAAACTGGATTTGTAGCAGAATTAATTTTATTGCCAATAATTCATTAGGAGGCGACTTTTGGAATTGGAATTTGAAAATTGTAGTCAAGTCAACATAAATACAAAATAGTCAAAATTGCTAAATCGATTATTTTAGTACAACAATTGGCAACTTTTTCCAGAAACAATAAATTACTTGTCGGTTTCCTACCAATTCAATGTCCACGATTTTATAATTTCTTCGTAATCACATCAAACTATCCAGTAACAAAGCGAGCTTTACAAAAAAATCCTCGCACGTGGCCGGATATTGTAAGCCCTGAATAGGAAAATTCTGAAGTTCTTGTGGTATTACTACAGATTACTAGTCTATCTATTTGTTTAATCAGGCTACTCCCGAGTACGATTTTGAAGTCGTTTCGTCCGTTCTGAATGACATTCCTGAAGGATTAGATGTACGAAACATTCAGTCAGATTATTTTAGCGAAATATATCGAAGAGCCATCTGATTTCTTCGCTTCCGCTGTCCAAACCGTCAAAATGTACCAAGAGAATGTAATTGTTAAAATATTAACAAATATATACTCATAGAGTAAATGCCTGTCTCGAAATAGTGAACAATTCCTGCTCTGATTTAGTGAGCACGTTGTACAACATTTATAGAATCTTCCTCTATGGATTCATAATTTTCGTAATTTTTTTGCTTTTCTTTCTCAAAGAGATTGTCGTGGGAGTAATGGCAATGAATTTTCATGATCTTTAACCGATTTACGGAAAATTCATCGTGGGAAATTTATCGTGAAAAAAAGAAATTTAACCCAACCCAACCCAACTCAACTCAACTCAACTCAACTCAACTCAACCCAACCCAACCCAACCCAATCCAACTTAGCTAAGGCCAACCCTACCCAATCCAATCCAATTCAACGCAACCCAGCGAAGTCTAACCCAACCCAACCAAATACAATCCAAGCCAATCCAATCTAATACAATCTAATCCAATCACAATGTTTTGTGAAAGCTCGCAATAATCACCAAAGCCGAAAAAGGGAAAAAACATTGGAATTCGTTCACAACAACTGCGAAAGGCTAAAATCCGACCCAACGAAAAATTAAAGAAGCCCTCAAAAACAACTACATAATAGAAGACAGCGAAAAATACAAACTAACAAACATGAACAGTGCACCAAAACTACAAGCCCTACAAAAACTACACGAATCAAACATACCCATAATTGGTAAATTACACGACCCGACCTGCATACAAACAAGTCCTAGAGTTAACAAAGCTCTAAACGACGCTCGGCTTATTATTCGAAAATATAATTAAATAATAGCTTAACAGCTATTAACTACATAACGTTGACATTACAATTGAATGAGACACCTGCGACATTACTCGTGTCTGTTATACTACCAGTAATAACGTGTATTATACACAGATTAAAATTTTTATGATAATTTTATTTCGTCTGCGCGCTGTAGCGAGAACTTCACACTTCATATCTGTTTCCCCATTAATAGGGAACAATAGGAGCAGACACTCCCCCTCTTCGTTTGTAACATATGCATTGTTGCATTTTTCACAGAGCTTTCAAAATTATAGCTTTGTGGCTATATTATCCAGAGTGCAATAAATATTTTACGATTTTACGCTTACATAATATAATTTATACGTAATTTAATTGCACAGTTCAACACGAATTGGTCACCAGACGCCAGCAATAAATTAACCCGAATCCATGACGTGCAGTGCCGTGTTCGTTTCTGATTTCTTTACCGTTCTTTCTTTCAATTATACAAAATGTAACTATGAGTAATTTTACTGTACTCATAGTAATGAACGATATAAATCAGCAGAAAATGTGAGGGGTCGGGATGTGGTGTTATAAGTTATAACGACCCGCATGTTTTATTTGAAATCAAATAATTAGTCTCAATCCCAAACTAAATTATTACAACTTAAAAGCAAAACAATAAAAAAACAAATTAAATAATAATTGCATTAACCTTTTTGCTTTAACAACTGCAAATGGTTTCTCTCATCTGCATACTCGCATGGATGTAGGCATAGAAATATTATTATTTACGACTGCAAAAAAGTGCAATGGTAAACTATTGCCGTTTGCTTATTATTTACAATTAGCATAACGGGTTGTTTTATTTGAATTTTAGCGTTGCTGAATTGTTAAATGATAAATGTTTTAGCCGAGCTAGCTTGGTACGTGTACACATTTTGTGTGGTGAATGAGTTTCAGTGACATTGATTTTTTAGATAGATTCTTGCTTGCTTGCTTCACTGTCAGCCCCTGCGACTTGTTGATGCACATGCACATTGCAAATATAATCGGAATGCGATGTGAAATACTGCCTCTAGGCCTTATCGTTGACCTTCGGTCGTGTGCACAATCTGGATTCATCCAAGCTTCATAAAAGCAGAACATGAAGGCCCACTTTTGATCGGAGCTTGTGGTATATATGGCACGGCTCACCATCTATGACAATTCGTGTGTTATACAATGACATTGTTGTTGTTGTCTTATATATTAGCTTACCTTAATATGTGACTTCTGTAAATTGAACTGCTTGATTTTTATAAGCAATTATAATATTAATGCAAAAGTAACGAATTTCTTGTAATAAAGTAGTTCGTAATTTACATGAAATATGTTGTTGATACAAAAGAAGTAAGTTGAAAAAATTCACACAGTTTATTTTAACTAAATATTCACATATACTTTGTTTAAATATAGACTGCTTTGATTTTGATTGAATCGACGTATTTTTAGTTAGTGCAAATCGTTGCATTCTGGGAGGTCATGTTGAGCAGTTACGAATTGTGCAAAAAATTATTCTAAAACAGTTACAGATTTGTAAGCACTAAAAATATTTGAATAATTTGAAAACAAAGTTGCCTATGAAGTAAATTAACTTATAACGTCGGAATGAATAGAAAACTTCGCTTCCCGTGACATATCTGACAGTTTCCATTGCACGTACATGTCATAGTTCTGCGCATTTGATTTTACTCTCCATTTAATCCAAGTTCATTTTGTTATTAATTTGTACATACCACCCAACGATTCAAATATAAAAAGTAGTAGTAACTATTAATTATATCCAATGTCGCTAATGGATTAACATAGGAAATAAGTTCAACGACAGCGACGATTCCGATCGGGGCGAAGCGCGGTGGGCGTGTTCGTTGAATTTATGTTCCTTGAAAAAAAAATTCAGAGAAAAAGTAGGTAGTATGGTAATTGAACACGTTAATTAGAATTCTTAATGTTCGCCTCTTCTTCCTTAATGAGCTCTGTTATTTGTGCCGCGGAAAAACGGCTGCTGGGCCGCTGTACTCACCGTGCACGTTTACACTCCTAATTACCATAATCTCACGGATTATATGTTACTTGTTTTCCAATATTTACTGATACGTAAAACGTGGCAAAAAAACGTATACGCCATACTCTTGGTGGCAAAGTTATATATTTATATAAATTACTGTGATTTGAAACTGCGCTGCTCTCCAAAACATGCACGTGTCGACTGTTTTATTCGTCTAATCCATGATTCAATATGAATATCCTGATATAACACAGAGCAAGGAAGAATAATAAAAAGCTAAGCTAGGAATTTTCTATAAATTTATCCTTCGTTCTCTTTCCTTTGCTGATTTGTGGACTGCGCATCTGAAATTCCTCTCGGGGTTATTCTGTCGCGAATGGATGTCTGTAAGTGTCCCTTTTTTGTGGTTCTCCGTCTCGCTCCCATCGTCTTTATGCGTCCCTGTTGCTGGAATGTTCGCCTTGCACTTGGGAATTCATATCTGGTATCTGCACACATCTCGCTTGTGCGCGCGAATTTGATTAGATGATTATTTGGTCCATACGAAATATATATATGTATTTAAAAATCTGCAATATTGGCCACCTCTCGTTTTAAATAACGACTAATTAATCAATTTTATTGATAATTCTACACATAATTAATTTTTACATTCATGTAATTAACATATGACAGATTTGAACATGATCTTGATACATCTCATAAATTTAAATTAGCACGTTGTGCTATAGAAAGTTTAGAGAAGTCAACAATATTTTTTTACCATTTTATATATATGTACGTGTATATTAATGTCCTGTTTTTTATTTTCAGGTGAGTGCCTTCCACATAAGGATGCCAGCCATTGTTAAATTGGTCGGTAACGTATATAGCTTTTATTTCCTCGAAATATTAAAGATAAAATCATAAAAATTGTATATATCTCGTAAGAAATTGTGTTTTAAAACCAATACCTTAACCGGAAGTCACCATTTACTCTTCCAGTTTTTTCTTAAATTGTACGTGCTAATGTAGAGTAAATAAGCTTAGTCCACGTTAGCTATACAAGAAATTTGACATATTACCAATCTTCATAAAATCGTTTCACTTGACTAAAAAATTAAATTATTTTCAACTTACAGTCAAAAACCGACAATGACGTAATTTTAATGCACCGTAATTATAGGATAAACATTACGTGTGCAAATGTGGCACCACAAGTGGCGCAATTCAAATTCAAATATGCAAGACACCACCTCCATACCGAAAACTCTTTATCAATGACAACGACGCGGAATCTATGTCGTTAATTCGCGTGGCGTGTTTCGTTATTTTTGCATTTCAAATCGCGCAAGGGTCTAAAATGGGTCCGTCATGCTCCAGTGGGTCTTTTGTGTGGCGTTTCTTACATCCCGCCGGTCCGGGGGAGCGGGAGGCCCGCGCCGGGCTGGCGCAATCGGATTAATCTTTCTGCATGTTTCGATGGCGGGCGCCCAGAGGGAAGAAACGTCGATGCAGCAATGATTAAAAAGTTCGTCCACGTATCGAATTGACCTGACGCGCATAACACGCCACTGCGGAACCGATGCAGGATTTCGTGGACGGATCGTGAATTCTTAACGACCCGCCACCACGTCACCTCCGACGGATCGGTATCCTATTTTTGCTTTCGTGCACTTTGTGTGTGAGGAGGTGTTGTAATCGTGAAAATTTTCGTACACGGGATTTTAACGGAAATATAAATGTTGACCCTTTGACCATAAGTCTATTCTGACTATTTTCTGAATGACGTATTGAATGTAAAATTATTAAACTTTAAACTAAAAATTCATATATAGCAAAGAAAAAATCTATTTTTGAAATCATTATCTCAACTGGAAATGGACTTGTCTTTACGTTGACTAGAGGCGAGCAGAGAGATGTGAATGCCCATAATAAATAACGTACCCGAACGAATCAATGCATGTAATGTGCACTCCGTTCTGAAATTATATTCAAAAATTCTCTTGAATAATTACATGTGTTTCAGCTCAATTTGAAAAGACAACTACACCGGCCAGAACAAAATCAAACCGGTGTCATTGATGCACAAAACGTTCAAATTACAACATTCGGAATTCGTTAAATTGAGTGGGTTTTGTTACTTTGCATTTCGATTTTAGTTTATTGTGCGCCGCGCGCATGAAACGCTTCAAATGAATTCATTAAAAGTAACGCGCATGGAAATCCGTAAAAGCAAACATCGGACGAAACGAACAGAAACAAACTCGATTGTTTTAATATCAAAATAATCGAATCGTTGCGAACGCCGGGCCGGTACTTCACCGGAAATGATGTGTAAAATTCATAACGTGTGTGCGATTTTCATGTTACGTACATACGTACGCTACGATCGACGCCGAACCGAAATGCATTTATGTGGAAATTTATTGGCGTCCGACGAAGTGGGACGCGCTGCACGTAAAATGGCCGTGATGTCACTGGATATCAATATACAAATTCCTCGTATTTCCCACGTTTTATCAAACGCGTACGGGGCCAACGGGGCGAAAGCGAGACGACCGACGGCGACGAGCCGGTCGGAACTTAACTAAAACCCGCGGCGCTTCGAAATCATGGTAATGCAATAATGAAATCGGCGACTGAAAAATGTTTACGTCGGGAGAAAAACTTGCGTGAAATGCGGTGTGTCGGTAGAAGTGCATTAGAATATCGCACGCGTAAAAGCGGGGGCTATACACTGAGGATTTGTGACCAGTAGTCTTTGATGTTCCTTTGTGCGGGAATTTAAGTTAATCACGATACCCACGAGATTTTATTCTAAGGACGTTATGCAGATTTAATATTTTACTGAAATTTACTTTAAACAAAAGTTAACTGCTTTAGAATTTGAGTTTCAGTAGCATTTCACTTATTTAAGGGATGCTGCTTTAGGAGGCCTTAAAATAGCGTTTTTGGGGGAATTTTTTCAGGACAGAAAAAAATGAGCAAGTCTAGTGAACTTTTTAGGGCATTTTATTGCATATTTGAGCATTAAAAAAAATATTACGAGAGAAAAATATTTAAACGGAACCGATTTTTATGCACATTTGTGCAACACCTTTCAATTGCGTCTACAATCGGTGGGAAGCTCGTAATTTTTGTCTGAAACAAAAAAAAACCAAAAAAAATTGTAATTCTCATATATTTTCTTCTAGGCGAACTAAAAAAAAACCCAAAATTTTGAAATTCAAGATTTTTCTCAGGTTTGAAAATAAATGTGCTCTTTGCAGGAAGAGAAAATCATTTCAACTTGCTAAGAAAGTTGTTTAGAATTTTTTTCATTAATCTTTTTAGTTCAAATAGAATAGAATGCTACTGAAGCCAACAAAAGTTTTGTTTCGTTTTGATTGCTTGTCTAGTTTTCTCGCAATCACGCCCACCAGTTTAGAAAAATCGTAAAAACGAAAACTCGAGAAAACGCGCTCTAAAGTTTACGATCAGCAAAAATGTTAATTTTCGATTACTTACGGAATATCTCGTTATAATCCTACTATAGCTCTTAGGAATTCAAAATATTATTGTTTCGAACGACCGATTGAACTTTTTTCAGTACATAGTTCGGTGTTATGTTACTGCGGGGAGGGGCGCGCGTTTCGTTTGTCCGAGCGTTCATGCGTTCGTATATTTTTTGCTCGACACCTCACTGTGTTTAGTGCTGTATCTTTCAAAACATTGCGAATTAGCCGCTATAACTTTTTATACATATTCTTAGATATATTAGGCATATATGTGAGCAATAAAAAAAAAATTTATTTTTTGAGCCTTCTAAAGCAGCCCCTTAACCTAGTTGGTGATTCCATTAGCAGCATTTAATAAATTTTGACGATAAATCTTATCTCGAACATACAATAAATATATGATTGGTACGAAAAAAAGTTCTCGACTAATTGTCCTAGAAAAATATTTACAATTTTAATAAATTCCAAATAAACGGAACCATTAAGCCTGCCATAAACTGTATTGGCACGTCGCGAAATCGGGACACATATCCCCAGATCCGTGCATGTGTTAGCGGTGATTAAAGCTCATATATACGAAACCGTCCGCGATAACAACATGCGATACAATTATCCAGAGTTAAGAGGCGAAAAGCGATCTGAGCGATAACACTTGTAATCCCGTTTAGTATTCAGGCGTCGCCGATCGGCGGATGGCTACACACTTACACACTTACAATCTGGCTCACACACTTATAATCTCCGCTTCCATTAAAATAAACAAGTTCCCTGCATAACGCCGCGCTTTGAATTCCTGTCTCGATCATTACCATATTTATCGACTAATGCGCATCGGGTTAGTAGGGAGAACGAATTTTTGCTCGATGCCTCAATTTACCAGTTTGACGCGGCCGCATCAAACGATACCGGAGAAAATAGTTACGAAGACAAGTAGTGGTGCTTTTACGAAATAATATTTTAGACATGTGTCGAGGTACAAGGTGGGGTTTCTTCTGGTTTTGAAACTTCGACTTACAAAGGAACTTTCTCTTTATTATTGATAAGTATAACGTAATTTAGGTCGGGACATACCGGAGAAGGCGAGGACAAAACTTTTCAAACAACGTCTCAAACTCCACAAATGCTTTGAAAGGCTTGTTGATAAAAAATCTCGTTCTCTTAATATAACGTTCAAGGTGCACAATGACAACGTAGGGGACCAAGGTGTGCTTTTACTTTGTTATAGTTAATATAGTTATTATACGTTAATTTAATAGCAATCACGAAGATTTTCGATCTCGATTGGTCGTGCGCGTGTTTGTGTTTGAATGGCGTGAGTGTATGCGAGCGCCTGTCCCCAGGCACGCTGTAGAACCGAAGGTGGCGTTATCTTCAACATTCTACACAGATATGCAACTACTTGAAATGGTTAGTCAAAAAATGTACCATTTACTTTTACTTTAAAATTAATTGTCACAAAAATATTTTAACGAAAATAGATGAAGTTTCAAAAAATTTTATAGTGGTAAGTATAAGAACAACAAATGTGAGGCATCCAAATCCTAAATGGCAACAGTAAAGCTGGATCTTGCTGACTTACAATAAAACGTAAACAATACAAACGTTTTAATTGAACCAAAGTCACGATATATGAAATTTATGATTAATATGTAAGAATCGTGTAAAATATCGATGTAGTTAGCTAAGTAATAACGAACTTTTCGGTCGAATTTAGGGTGCAAAGTTGGACGAAATCTGCAAAGGTTCGGGGTGATAAAATGACTTGGTTTTCATTAGATAGCGGGCTTACCTTTGATATTTACGTGCGTCGGGTTACACCTTCCAGATATATCGCTGAAACTTCTGCCACCGATTTCCAGACATGTCCCTTCCTCTCTTAGTCTATGATATTATTGTCAATTTATCTCGCGGTTGCTATTAGGCCCCACTATAATGAGAATTTGCAATGTGAAGCTAATTAGTTAGTGGTTGTAAAGTTTTCGAGTTGGTGTTGAAATTTTTTTTAGTTCTTCATCAATGAGTCAATTATGTCTACAAATATTCAGTATATTTAACTTTAACTATAATACTCATCAATACCGTCGATGGTAGTTGAACGATTTTGTGTGTGCAAACCTGCTTTACCTGAAGTGCTCCGCTTGTGAATAAACTATGGTCCTACTATAGTGATGAGTGCAGCGATACGGCCGCCACATGCAAAGTTACAATGCTATGGATTTTACATCCAGGAGTAGGTCATTATTTGTCGCTGTTCGTTACACTTAAGAGGAGAATGGAGAATGGGTTTTTATTGCCGAAGTACAATAGTAAATAGAATGAAAAATTCTTTCTGGAGAAATCATAAGTGCAGTGATTGAGCCAAAAAGTTTGTTAATTAAATAATAAATATATTTGTCGACTTTCGATCTGATTTTATTCACAATTACAAATTCGAAAAATATTTCGTTGTGATTTCGAAATCACAACGTAACAAAGTGTGTATTCCTAACAGGGCTCACGTATCCACGAATAGTGACGCTTTGTATTTTTAACAGAACGTTAGTTTATCGTGATGGCAAATAAAATTGTGGCGGTAATTTTATTGCACTTTTGCCAAAAGTTATTTTATAGCCCAATATATTTAAATTTGTTTTTCTGCCAAACGTAACCGTCATTTTTATATTTACAATTTTATTAATTTTCTTCAAACCCCAGACTGAACGTATATGAAATGGCTTCTACATTTTTACAGTAAATTTTAATTCATTATAAGCCCATAATGATACGAGTATATCTGAATTTATTCTATTTTTCTGCGTAAAATTATAGCTGACGTTTATTTTCGGTGGTCTTTATTATGTCATATTTATAGTGAAATTTTGACATTTCAACATTGAATTGTGCCAAATTAGAAATTTCTATTTTCTCGTCTGTCACAATGACTTAATTGTCACAATTAGTGTTAACTTTTTAACACCTAAAGCTCATACTATAATCATTTCAATTTTTCCATGGTAATATTTCAGTCAAGAAATTTTGCAATCGCCATAATGCTGCAACGCCATTGCTAAACTTGCACTTGTAACTTATGCTCAATTTTTCGTTGAAACATGTAATTTCCAACTTTTATTTTTTGTAATAATTCTCGAACTATGGCACAAATGTGGTATCAATTCTTAAATAAAATATGGCGATCATTTCATCGAAGGATCCTGCAAATCTGCTGCTAGAAAAGTTTTTCCAAGAATATGATATAAAAATTGATCCCTTTGCAATTCAAGACTATTCGTCAAAATAGAGATGGCAAACACAAAGAGCTTCAATGCAAAATCGACAAAAGAAAGAAGAGTTCTGTACTGTAAAATCAAACTACAGCTTCAAAATATGAGATCATATCAGATACAAATACTTTTAATTTAAAAGATGACGATTTCGCTTTATAGAAAAAAGTAATTTGCCACTTTTGCAGTGTATCAGTATGAAAAAATGCCCCCATTACAGAATATTTATGATGTAACTTTGAGCATATTTTGAAAAGTTGTATTATCAATACTTCCGCTTCCGCAACCGCGACTGCGCCAGCGTGCAGATAATTCCCACCTTAAAATTTTCAAGCGACTTGAATGGGTGCTTACGCACAATCCACTCGGACGTAAGACGATGACTTAACATCAAAGTGGTAGTCAGGGCTGCTGGTCACGGTCGCAAAATTTATTCCCTGGTCAAACGTTATACCACGTTCGTGTATTGCGGCAAAACAGAACCTTTAAAGTTCATGCACGCCCGACAAATGCGGAGGGAGCCTAGCAAGCACGCAGACTCGTTGGTGCATAAGAGGCACTAAATTGGAGAAAACGTCTGAAGAGATTAGCCGGCGCAATTTACAGAGAAAACAACGGTATAACATTACTACAATCTTAGCACGTAAAGCCGCTCGCAGAAGGACGGACGAGGCTCGTAAATAACTCCGGATTTCGGCAAAACTGCACTTGGACGTCGACGACGGCGACGGCTACGCGTTTTAATTAACGTAAAACATATGAAATGGAAAATTGAAAAATAAACGAAAATCGGGCGATAAGTATCGCGTCACCAAATCGGAAATTAAAACTCCGCATCGGAATTTGATTTTGTTGCTGCAACTGCCGCCGGACACAATGTTATACTATCTGCCAAGTCTGTGAATTGGTGGATGTGAGTCCAATTTTCGCAAGACGTTTGAATGGTGACGTTATCGCATCGCGTCATAAACATAGCTAAAATTATTCGCGGTTAATACGAAATCATAATTACAAGTTCGTTTCGAATCCCGGTGCAAATGTACGCCATTTGTACAATTTCGTTTAACCGTCCGCGGAGTGAGTTCTTGCATTTTAAATACGTGCGTAAACTCGCCGGCCATAACCGCTCGAAAAGCTCACCGCCGACAGCGAACGAGTTAATTATAATGTACAATTTTCACTGTCCGTCGTGTGTTCTTCAATGTGGGGCGCATTAAAATGGTAGGAAGTACGTGTAGAATTGCCGTGAGTGTCGTCAGTGGACAAACAATAAACCGCTATATTCAACTAATGACCACATTGTGACATCCCGCCAGGACCTTAATGCTATTACCTACGCGGCGGACTAAATTAAGGATGTACGGCGTGTTGTAGCGCAAATTTACTTACGCTTATGTTATAATAACGTCGTTCCATAGATGAACGGGTGGGTCGCCCTAATGAATTTCGTTGCAAATAATAGGCCTAGTTTAATATTACGATTTACGTCGTGTTTTCATGCGCGTGGGGTGGCAGACGTTCTATATAGACAGTTCGTTCTAATGGTGAAGTTGACAATGCAGCAGAGCGTGAAAATTCAGCGCGTGTAATTTGGATAATGTTGTTGATCAATTGTAGATTCCAGACCAATCTGTAATTCGACATTTAAAAAAATGTGAGCTAAACAAATTCAGTGCTTTTTGACTGACTATTGGTTCACCATTTGTCGACCCAACCGATAATTTATTTAACGCACGATATACCACAATTGTCATGTAGAAATTATTATACGAAGTTTTCTATACCATCATCATCATCATCATCATTATTACTTCGCGAAGGCGCCCTTAATTATTTCATTCCGTCCTCGGCGCGCATTATCTGATTTCCTCGCGAAAAAGCGGGCAGGGAAGTTTTGTTTAAACTCCTCGTGGACCATTTATAATCATTTCCGTGGGCTCGTAATTCCCCCGAATAAATCCTCATATATCGTAAATTTCTTAAATGTATTTTCGGAGTCGAATTCTAGACGGTAATGGCACGCGCTCCGGCGCGTGTTTCCCCTCGCGCTCCAGAAAACGGCGGATGAGGTGGCCGAGGAATGGGGGGTTGAGGCGGAGTAACAATGCCTCTTCACTCGAGCAAGTTTCGAAACTCGATTAACTTTTATTTTCATAAGCGAATTTATGGACCCGCTCGACGTAACAAGCTTTCCGACCGCGTCGGCCCCCCGTCTTCTTTTTTTCCATCCGTGTAATACCGAGTGATGAGCTGTTCGACAATAATTTCTTTTTTCGTGCACCGTTTCCTTATACAGCTATGCAGAATATTTGCATACTTGTGGTCAGGTCAAGGTATGTGTGTTAAAATTAAAATATTTGGTTTAAGTTTCACGCATCTTTACATATAATTGAATATACACAAAACACAAATATTAAACACAGTACCAAAATGAATTTGACACCATATATGTCGTTCATGCATGCATCCAACATAAATGTTCAGCAAACCTTAAGATGTTATTTAGTACTTTTATTATTTACGTTTACGATTACGACCCTGCATGCTATCGCGAAAGACGTATACGTCACAAATGACACCACAACCGTCGCTTTACACGCTCGATCTTCGGGAGAATTATCAACCCAAGAAAGGCAATTATGCACGGCGACCGAGAATCGTAGACGATATGAAAGTTAATTACGACGCCATTTGGAATTAGTTTCAATGGACGCCACGCACTACGTCAGAATTGTTTAGATTAACCGGTGGATTAGAGTCATTAGCCAGTCGGCGCGATGTGATATATAACGGTGATAAAACACATTCGCCCTGCACAATGCGGAGTAATTATCATTACATATCGCGGCGTGTGTTCTACACCGTAACAGCGTTGCCTACAAATATTCGCGGCTTGCATTGTGCGGGTCGGAGCAATCAATGCCACGAAAGAAGTGAACCGAGGAAACGTGTAATTGCCGAGACGTCGAAATCTTTGAGTATTCGACTAATTGCGTTCGAAACTTTTTTAAATTAATCAGTCGGTGTGGTTCCACGAATTGCATTTTTCTATATGTGGAACAATAAATAGCAGTTGTGGAACTATAACAAGTGTTCAGTTTAAAAAAAAGTGTTTAATATTTCACCCGTTCTTGAAGCCTCGATATGGAGATATATACTGCTAAACAAAATTAGGAAAACACTTGCACAATTTTTTGAATTAAAGAGAGACGCAAGTATAAACCTTAGTATATTGTTGTTTCAACATTACTTAACAAGATAAAAACAAAAAATATGCTGCAATTAAACTGTTTTCTTGAGTAACACCAAACTATTGATAAGACTACCAAAATCGAAATGTATCTTATGTAGCAGTTCGTCGGCGAAGACAAGAAATAACAATATACTGGTCGTCCCGAGGGGTAGTTTTTCTTTTAAGGCCTTGTCCAATTTTCCTGGAATATGTACCCGTTTCTTGGTACCTATGCCAAGCTCTGCAGATAACAGTTAGAGTCGAATGAAGCTCGTTTGCGACATATCGCATAGATCGACCATCTTCAAGCAAGGCAACGGCCCTCGCGACTTCAATTTCACTTAAACAATGCATTTTGGACTCGGAAGCATTGAAAATGTCAAAAGTGGCGGTCCAGTCCAGTGACTAATTTAATGAGTTTCAGATGTTTGCCTTGTGGTGAAAAATCACTTTATTTTGAGGCTGTCTTTACATTTTGGCTTCTACGATGAAAACGAATCACCGTAATTCTTTTTGAACTTTGTCAATATATCAATATAATAGGTCTAGAGAATAATATGACAAGAACAAATCCTGCTTCCATAATTTGCTGGGCTCAAAAAATTGTTCCTCTAATTTTGTTGAGCAGTGTATATAAGCAGCGAATTGCAATGAGACTGCAGTTCCAAACAGCGCGTTGTGGTGATCACGTTTTTCTATAGAATTGTTTAAATACAATATCTTTAAGTTTTATAAGAACCAATTTTTCGATGACTTCGATAACGATGTTCTGCATCCCTTACTGGTTAACAAGCAACTACTCTCTGCTTTTATGTAATGTCGTAAATGTACGTAAATATAGAGACTTTTTGTCGACTTAACCTGAATGTCATTCACCGTTAAAAGCTCAATTGGAATGACGCACTCGTACTTTCCATCGTGCGCCAAAGCAAAATTCATTTTATATCCCATAATTTGTCGAGGTCGCGCCAAGAAATTGCGTACATATATTTGAAGTGCATGTAGGCTCTCGAACGTCGCAAATGTCAAATACCATTTCGCGTTCATCAAAAACCCATAAAAGTAAGCGGGCGTTGAGTGTTCAGCATCGTCATGGACGCGATGCTATCCGCGCCGCAGGACGTCGCCGTCGTATTCACTGTTTCCACACTGAAACCCTCTCCGAGATGTCGCTCCGCGTCCGTCCGTCGCCGAAAGTAATTCAAATTCATGTTCCGCCTCGGATCCCTGTTTCGGCGACCGATAAAGCTACTTAATGAAGTAATAACGCGAACTGTTTTACGATGTCGGGGCGATCGGAGGGCGGAGCGGCGGACAAATGTCCATTATGAGGCGCCACGTCGCGTCGCAGATTCGGGGCGCGTGTCGCAGTTGCAGCGACGTATCCATGGCGATGCCCTATCGATTGGAAAACAGAAGAAAGTTCTTGTCAGCAGGTCTCTATATCGCAGCCGCGATCACATGACCTTGCCGTTCTTTCACCCACGCGCATACCATGTTCCATTTACTGCGAAATTGCACATAATTTGCGGCAGTTATAAGAAATCGCACGGCGAGGGATTTAATTCAAGTCAGAAAAAAAACGTGATTTGAATGATGATATGTGGATTTGTTGTGCTTAGTAAAAAGCAGAATTGTGCTATTTATCTCGGACAGTTTCTGAAGTAAGTGGTAATACATTTCTAATTCACTTTTTCGCTTCAACAATTGTGTAACAAAATTGTCTTGCCTAGTTTTGATTTTTTAATGTAAATCGTTAAATCGATAGGTCATTTGCCATAATTATTATTACATACTGCAGATTTATATACTCGCACAAAAATAATTTTGGAAGTTATCATAGATAAATGATATAAAAATCATCCTGCGGTATTTCTTGCGTAACATTGCAGCGAACAATGTAAGTGGTGCAAGATTCGTCCATCCGTAAATAGGGTAAATAGGTATTGTTATGATATCAAAATCATTGTACTTTTGTGATAAACTGTAATAAAATTAACATTATGTTTAGGATTTCAGTGAAAGTCCTTGTCGATTAGATTTTGAATTTTAATATTTATTTCGTTTTGCGAAGTCTGGAGACTAGACCAGTATCTCGTATTGTTTTTTTTCGCCAATCAAATTTGAACCTGTGGGATCGATATGCCAACCGGATTTCGTGAATGTTCGAATACGCAATTTGATTTGGGCAGATCGTTACCCAGCGTGAAGATTCATCATTAGGTACGATCTAAGGACAAATCCTGGTCCTCTGGTTTCCCTATTCTTTCAATCATAACAGTTTGAAGCATACTATTTCTTCTATTGGTTAAGTTTTACGTTTGTGTTGTTTACTTTTTCTTGGTTTATATTTATAGCACTCGTATTCGATTTCAATTTTTTATGGAAATTTGTGACGCGATTCCAGGCACATATTTAGCGATGCGAAAGTTGTATTGCAAGAAATTGTTGAACTGAAACAGCAGTTACTGCCCTTCAAAGTAATCCCCGTCGATGGTAATGCACTTCTGATACAGCCCTACACGTCTTGGAAACTCCAGGTGTAGTCGTCTTTAGGGATAGCCTTCAGTTTGGCCGTAACATTACGTTGCATGACCGAAATGACCGAAACCTCTGACTCTTCAGAGTTGCTTCTGGGGAACAGGATAGGCGATTGAGTGGCACAGCTCTCCAGGAAATGCTGTTGGGTTACTTGTTTGCGATTACTTAAGAATTTCTTGCTTCTCTATCTTAACATCAATAGCGCTCTATAATAACCCAATGAAATACCTGGGGCAAGGTGGCAGTGTCATAATAATTTTCTAAGCATGGTCTTATTTTTCGATCTATGACTGCCATGACCACTTTTAAAAAACGTATTCGTTAAGAAACTCCTTGACTGAGCTGCCATAATATTTCATAAAACAATATGCAATTGATAGCATTGTATATTTTCCGTTTTGAGTAGCCGTTTCGTTCAAGTGCTTTTTGTGTGGTATTCATTTCTTTAGTTTTGTTGATGTTGTTTACTATTCTTTTTGACCTTGTGATGAGAGTAATAAACACAGAAGAGTTGGCGTGGGTGGTGGTACGATTCTGGATTAATCTACCTGTTGGTATGAGCTATTTTATGGTATATTGTATAGCCCAAGTGCATATGTTCTTCTGGAAAAACATATATGCATACAGTGCTCAATTCCTTCAGCAGAGAAACTTATTTTCATAATTTTAATATTGGCGAAGTTGTTTTCACCTTAATCTTTTATTATTTTTGTCGGCATATCGCAAATGAAAAACAACTTTATTGTTAGAGGCAGCTAGACAAATGTACTTTAAATTCTTGTATTATCTCGTAAACAATCAATCTTACCCCCCTCGCTTTAAATTTTGTTGACATTCCGTTTTCGGAGCAACAGAATAATACGCGCTTTCGTGTCGACTACAAAACTGTCTACAAAATACCATTTTCTGCATTAGTTACATATCCCTCGCTTTTTCTTCGAATTCGTCCGTTTACGCTATAAACCGGGCGAGTATTTTTGTACTCCTAAACGAAATGGTGGTTCTTAACCATTGTTGGCGAGGCATCATTGTCTGAAGTTCGTTCCGGTTACAACTTTCGCAGAAGTTGGCGCTCTGGAACTTTGCAAATGTCGAAGCAATTACTTAGAGGGACGCCTATCGAGGTGTACTTAATTAAACGGTTAGTCGATGCGTCGGTGATCCACATCCGATTTTTTAATTAATTAATCCACGCGATATCGGAACGGATATTTTCGCCGATTTCATTTTTCAGGTATTTCAGTCCGCGCCAACGTTGTGAATTTTACAGCTTCTCCAATTATTTACGAGCGGTCGGCGGCGCGGCAGCAGCGCAGCGAGTGCACATACAACTGGAATTGTAATGTAGAACATTCTGTAACCGTGCGCGATTTCCTCGCCGTAGTCGCTATTTCAAAATCAATTTTTGCATGCCGAACAAAAGGATTCCGCCGATTCCCCGTTTTATTACTTCCACGGTCGGCGTCGAATGCGTCGGACGGGCACGTTTTTCATTCGGGGCGAAACGGGAAGATAACGCAGAAATATGGCGTCTTTAGAGGCTCTCGAAGTTTTGAAATTATAAATCGCCACTGCAAAAGCTAAGGATGTTACAATAATAAGTCAACCAAAAGTTAGAATTGTCTGCAATGCAATTTGATCAATGGATGTTTCAAGACCTAAGTCACATTGAAATAAAATTAAAAATTAAATTATCTATCATAATTATTGTTATTAATTATCCTAAATATAACAAAATTTTTAATTCAACAAGTTAACTCTGCATAGTTAGAGCCACTGGTGTTTTGCCTAACAGCAAATAAACACCCCCGACATCTACAGCATAAAATATTTCAAATTAATATTTTATGTCAATAAGCCACTCATTTATTTTATTGTATCTTAAGTACGAGTACATTTGCGCTTCAGACTGCGTTCGAGTGAGCCTACATATACAATAATGTTAAGCTGTTTACCATGGGCGTGAGTCCTGGGGCAGATTTTCATATTGCTCAGGTCGTATAATTTCTTTTACATGCGACTTCAATTTTACACAGCGACTCGTGATGTGTGGGTCGTTCGCTGGATTATGGATCAGGGTCGGGCCGTACGATTGTAATAAGTGTCCCTGTATTCGATCCTTTTAATCAACATTTGTTTTACAAATAAGTTAAATTTTAATTGTCGTCTATTCAAACCAAAGTAAATTTGGATTAATTGAGTTCATGGACAAAATTTAAAATAGTGTGGATTTCACCTTTCGTAAAAATTTGGCCGTTATTTACGTCCACATGGACACGCAACGTCGAGCCAACAACGCGATACGGCATTATTGGCACGTTTACTTTCGAAACTCGATGCCTCGATAACAATTACTTAAAAGCCTCTATATACGATCTCGTGGAAACGAATACTAATCGAAAATAGAATTTTCCGCCGCCCGCGCCCACGGAAGCGTCGTGGTGCCGCGCAGCGCGCAGGCTTAATAAACACAAATTGCCATTGGAGAGCAATAGAGCCGACGAGACAGAGAGCGCGCGAACCACCACCAACAGAGAGTTATTGTTCACCTGTTTAATTAAAATTCATTTCGATAATACGCTCGGAGTATTAAAATCACATACAGTCGTTTATGCGTCAATATTGTTGCGTTTATTCATTTGGTTTTGTTTGGATTGCGCAAACCAACTAACTGTGCTAACTGTTTTATTTCTTTCGTTGCAGGTAAGTTTCGATTCCTCTGGGCTTCGCTTGACTACTATAAGGTTTGTTGGGTAATATCACATAAGAGGTTTGTTGATGATAGTATTATTATAATTAACGTTCTCATTTAATTTTTTTATTGTCCTTAAATTCTTTGGTTATTTTCTTGGGTTGGAGGACAAGATAGGAAAGATGATTTGCTTTACTATTAAGAGATTCATCAGAGCTACAAATAACAATGAAACATACACCCTTCACATATTTAAAACAATCAACAATAATTCCTTACAGATTGAAACATAATAATTAAAAAAAACACGGCCTTGTGTAAAAATCCGCATATAATATAGAACAATAATACAACACTTGCAGCGGTGAAAATTTTTCGCATTCCCTTATTATGTTGTCCAACTATACTATAAACAGTAGTGGGCTTAAGCTATCGTTAACTCGCCTCGGCCAGTAGCGCAACTGTACCAATTTGCACACGTTCATCTAGCCTACATATTTAATTGCAATCCCATCGTTCGGGCATTTTAGAAACTCGCAATTAATTTTTGTTGTAATTCGCAAGTGCTTTGTTATTTCGGTGCTTTCGCTGTTGAGCACGCGCTATTCAAAAAATTACGTCCTCGTATAGTGTCGAGTGTCGTCTAAAGGTATTTTCTCCGTTGATTATTTTTCGAGCGCACTCGCCGTTCAACGTTTTTCTCTGTACTCGATTGATGAGGCTTCATTAAAATAATTGTTTTTCGCGTGCGATTGCCGAATCGATAAAATAACCCGTTCCAGCTATCTGTATAGTTCTGTTGACTTGTATCACTTCACCTTTATTGTCCGCATCACAATTCAAAGTTTAACCGATGTTGATTAAATTATGAATTTGAATTTATTGCAATTTCTTTCCTCCGGAAGTGGTATATGCAAAAAATGATTGAGAAAATAATTAGATGGTAATCAACTGCGATCGAAGTCCTTATGGTGAGTTTACCAAATCCAAACCAATGTTTTAATATTATTTAGACTGATTTTCAGCAATGTGTGTTTTGACCACTGACTTAGATCACAATCGTCATAATTCAACATTTCTCTACGGTTCAGTTATCACTGTCAAAAATTCTCTGTTTTTTCTACTGGCTTTCTAATATCCAATGATTGTTTAGGAGTACGTGAATTTTCCGATATAATTGCAACACAAGTGCAGTGTATACGGGCGAAAAATGTAACCGTCACAGGTTAATTTAAAAATTTAGTAGTCTCCCCACCGTAATTTAATGGCTTGACTTTATACGCCCTTAATGTGAATAAAAACAGTAATTATAGACCCCTACTTTTATTTTCTAACCTTTTAGTCCCCTAAAATAAAACTTAATCAAAATATTACAGCTTTAAGTTAATTATAATATATTGACTTAGTTTAGTAAAAGTCTAGTAAAATCTGAAATGGATGACGAATGTACCAAGGATAGTAATAATAAACCCAAAAAGATCTCATACCTCAATATTTAATTTAATATTGATGCTGCTCGTACATCTAGCCCGATTTTAAATTGAAAATTGGCAAGTCCAAGTACTAAAACGAAACGATCGTAAAAGTTCAAAATGGAATCTCGCGATAGAGACTCTTGTTATTTATCCGTTGACAAATCGCACCTAACAGTATTTAGGTGAAGTTGTGAAGTCGGGCGGCTAATGGGGCGGGTTTTTACACCGCTAAAGCGACTCGAATGATTGCGCTTTATCGCTCTTCCATAAGAAGTTTTTCGTTCGGAAACTGACGGGAAAGAAAAAAGTACGAGCAAACGTGGGCGCCGCACGGATTCCCCGAAGCTGTTACATATGAGTTCTTATTTCGCACTTTCCGCTAAGTAACAAGTTTCAAAATGTACGCGACGCGACGCGACGATATCCTTTTTACTCGTTCCACGAGACACGAGGCACGTTGCGATTTAAATTGGCCGGCGATAGTGAGACGTACGATATCGATTTTGTATGGTCCGAATTTTACCTACTAACCAATCAGGATGATGCGTTTGAATTCTTTTAAAATAATTATCGCTATAATCGCGATACTATAAATTAACCAATTAAAATCAACATCATTGATAAACTTCAAAATAAAGTGGAAAAATATCGATACGTCGATGTGACACAGCAATCTATCATCCACCTCCTGCGGGTGTGAAGGAGTTTGAATTATTTCGATTCGTTGGTGAATCCTGCAGTTAAGCAATGTGAGTTTAGTATGCGCACATGGATTTGTTATTCTGTTGAGATGGATTTTTATTTGCGTTTACTTTGGATTTTACTTTCCACAATTCGAGCATAAGCACAAACGTCATGCTCGCCGTCATTCCCATGTCTGATACGACCACAAAAATGAACGCAATTCATAATCTCTATGTAATATTTCGTTTTATTTATATTTTTATAGCCCGGCGTAGCTATTTGTCTGTCTGGGCGAGGTTATGCATGAACGGCCCCGCGAGACAGATATGAACGCAATATATGGTTATTGGGTATCTATCGGCCTCCGCATGCATGTATTGTAGTGCTCTATATGCGTCTATGCAGCAAATCATCCCCCGCATGGTGGCCCTTAATGTTAACGGCATCCCACGAGATAAATAGGCGTGCCGCGCCGTCGTTCGATTTCTCCTTTCAGCCGATGTTATACGAATTGCAGGTTTAAAGGCGACTGTCAAATTCATTAGTTTTGAGTCTCGTAATTGTTTGAAATTGCATCGACACATACAAGGTGGCAAGTAAACCAATAATAATATAATAATATAGTAATGGTCGAATTTTAATTTAAGCTTGTACTACCAAAATTATTTTTTTCACTGTCGTGATTAATTATTTTCCACAGCTGCTTCTTCTTATTGTCTCTATATCCAATATAATGTCTTTACCATTATTATTAATGACTTCTTGCCAGCGTGAGAGCAATTTGTATATCCCGTTTTTTGAAAAATGTTTCAAAATGTTTTTATGCGAAAAATTGAAACAGTGCTTGTTTGATATCTTCTTCATTTTTGAATTTTTTTCCCTTCAAAAAATTTTGTAAGGACAAAAACAAGTGATAGTCGGAGGGTGCTAAGTCCGGGTAATATGGTGGATGCGACAGAATTTCCCAGCCTAGTTCTGCAATTTTTTGGCGAGTCTCCAAAGTAGAATGTGGCCTGTGGCATTATCATGATGCAGTATGATGTCCTTCCTCTTTTCTTGAACTGCCGGCCTCTTTTCTTGAACTGCTGCCTTTAAATTATCCAGTTGCCGACAATACTTCTCCGAATTGATCTTTTCGTTCGGTTTTAAAAACTCAAAATGTATTGGTTCTCGAATGTCCCACCATATACACAGCATTCTCTTATTCAGAGTCAAATTTGGTTTAGAGGTGGAAGGGTTAGGTTTTCCGGGTTATGCGATGTTTTCGCAGGTAATCCACTTTTCATCCCCTGTTATCATCCGGTTCAAGAAGGGCTCGATTTTGTTCCCAGCAAGCAGAGATGTGCATGTGACGACTCGATCATCCAAATTCTTCTGACTTAATTCATGTGGCACCCATCTTGAATATTTTCACACCAATCCTATCTTCCAAACACGGTCCAAAATTGTTTGCTGAGCCTTTCTGCGATTTTCGATGTTGTCAGAAATATTTTTCGAATCATCTTCTGCATGTCCTAACTATCGCTTCACACTTAAGAAAACGTAATCAACTTTGTTTTAGTTAATTTGCTACATCAGTATGTATACAATAAGCGATTAAAATAGAGAGACAAATAAACGTGTCGAAAATTGTTGTCGTAGAACCGCACAGAACTAAATGAGAAGAAAAACTAATTTTTAACAATATTAATATATATTAAAAATACAAAGAGGATACACGAAAATCACATCACAAAAGCATGGTTGAAATTTTTAACATTTCTGTTCACATATAATTTAAAAGTTGCGCCCACCATACTGTGTAACCTACAAAGCTGCACGGCAGTGAAAATAAGTTGAGTGCGACTTCACACACCGCTTCTTTTGCAACATGTACTCGAGTGGATTGCACGTCTTCCACACAGTTTCCTTAAATCTGTGAAGTGAAACTGATCTACGCTGATGGTGTAAAACTGCGAGCGCCTTGTAGTTTTGGGCTACGAGCGAATGAATTTTCTTTTTCATTTCCTCATCTTAGATATCGATTTCAGGAGCAATTTCTCTTACAAACATTCATCCCGTTCTTATCACAAACATCATTGCTTTTCCGTTGTTTCCATCAAATTAGAATCATGACTTTAATATTTTATATATTCATCTATATATTAATCGAAACTTATGCCCCCATGCCACGAAAAGATAATTGTGCTAAAAATGTTATTCATTTTAAAGAGCAGCACCGCCAAGTTTTATTATAATGTGCAGCAAAAGTGACCGTTCCTTAACCTATTCGTTACGTAATGTTTGTTTTAAATTATAAAGGAAGGTTCGTACGAGATTGGTCAAGTTCCAATAAAAATAAATTATGCCGGCTCACAGCTTTACAGCAGGTAGTAAGGAATCAAGGATCGTGATCCGATGTGTAAATAGTTTTATGCGGCACCCCGTTACGAGTGTCTAATATTTTATAAATTGTACTGTTCACATCATTATTCTAGGTCAAATAAAGCCAAATTTTTAAACATCTTAATTCTTTAATCAGATTTGTAGTGGCCATCAAAACGGGAGCCATTGCATGTTACGAATATGCTATTTAAATCGTATAGGTTGTTCTAGTCGTACTGGTGATATGAAATACAGTCTCTCGATTTGAGCTTAACGTTTGCATAATACAAAGGGCATTCCTTAAACTCGATTGAAACACAACATGTCTTTGCTTTTTAGTCTGCAATAATGAAATGTTGAGGTCCAGGTTTCCTTACAGAAAATTTTATAGAAACTAATTAACATTTTCGGATGTTTAGAAAATATGCATATACTGTATGATTTTGTTTGAAATTTCAAACTGCGACTATCAGAACCAATGTCAAGAGACTACAAATGCGTTTAATCTGAGAAACTGTAGACAAAATGACTAAGAAGCGGAACAAATCGAAGGACAAATTAATTTATTTCAACTAAAACTAAAAAAAATTGATGGGAATATTGATATATGCTCGTCGGAAAAATTTCAGACGAGAAGATTAAAAAGGTTATGAAATTTTGTTAGTAAGTTGGGACATTTGATTTTGAGACCATCCATATTCTAGTCGTTGAGGTATTTTGGTATACCTGCTTTCATTAATGTGAGCTACCGTGGCTTCTTGTTTAACAAAAAAATTACGAACGTTATAAGGTGTATTGCATTGTCCCGATTTCAAAGGCGCCTACTGTACAAGTTCACATAATAAATAAAATTGAAAATAAACTTTGCATATTGAGTTTCACAGAAAATGCTATCTAACAGAACTACAACCATTAAAAGTTAAAGTGCTGAAGTGTATAAAGCAATTTTATATAAAATGTTCGTTGCAAAAACAATATTTCTTTCAATTACGGCCCATTTTCATGGCATTACGTTGCAACTTTGTGGTCTGTTGACTTCACACATAAAGATTTTAAACTTGATAATTTGTTTGTAAAAATTATGGCGTAATTGGTAGCAGATGCGAACATAAACTACTTGGCTGCCTCCAAACTACTCGAGTCACCCAAATTCGGGGCAACCCACAGTTTACGAAACGCCGATTTTAATCATTTTCCATTGAATTCGCGGTCCAGTTCCACTTGCTGTTTTTTTTTCTTTTTAATTTGCATTTTCTATGGTAAAAGGTAAAATGAGTAGCAACGAAAGTACGATGCATTCTTTCGTCTCGCCGAGTACAATGCTTTGCATTTTTCATCTCGATACCGTCGGAGTGGGCGTTGTCTCGCAACTGGTAATGACAGTACAATGGACCGTCTGCCGCACCTTGTTTCTTTCAGGCAGTCTGTTAACGCGCCCCATTTTGTCTAGTCACGGGTACCTCTACATACTACAGTTATTAGGCGCAATAGATCGCTTACGAACGACGCAATGATTTTATTCCAAACGATGCACCGGCACGTGAGGTTAATACTCATTTTAATCTTATTCTGCTACTCCTACACTTACGTATCTCACGTCGACAAACATAAATTATTTTAGAAATCAATTTCCCCGAAAATCTAATTACGGAAAATACAATTTACCTCCGAGTTGCTTTGTGCAAAGTCGAAAAGGACGTTTCCCGTTTCAAAAGAAACGTCTCTACGTGCCGAGGGTTGGATCCAGAAAGCGCCCAATAAACATGACGGTAAGTACCGGACGTAGACGGACTTGCTACGTATGGTCGCTTCCCAATCAGTCGTCGGACAGGTAAACGGGTCCTGTGGGAGCGCACCGACGTCGGGCACGTAGCTAACTCACGTCTCCCGCGGGAATTTTCGTACGGATCCCACCGGCGAAACCATCGTCGTCGGGCATAACGATAAATTCGGGGCGTTTTCGTAAACTCGGCAGACCGACTAACGACTTTACGCAGTGTTCGTAGTTGGACGAATTGGATCGTGTTTTCGAAAATTTCGGAGAGAAAATTATGTTATGTGAAGAAGGGATGATGTCCGTGTAAGGGAAATGCCTACGATGGGGTCACGAGTGCGTTTCTTTGTAATTATTACGCTGGAGGACAGTGGTGAACTCTAATAAGACCAGTTCTCTAAATTTCGTCCAAATTATGACAAACGGCTTATAATATCATTCAATAATAATTTTGCGAAGCTTACTCGCCACCTTCTGTGATTGCTATTGAGGAAAGTATTCTTTTCAATGGCCTTGTCGACGCTGAAAAATATTTTCAAATCCGTGTAGAGTACGTACTGCACGTATCAATCCAATTCTACAGTCAAGAATTGTCAACAGGTCAACTAAGTCGATAGGTGAGACAGTGGTCACACCCAGCGAAGAATTTGTATTCAGTCTAACGAGAAATTTAAAAGAATGCCACAGTGGCATTCCTATAATTTTTGCAATGCAAATAATTTAATGAAAACTCATAAAGGGCTTACTGAGGATGTTTTCCAATTTTATAGCAAAGGGGGTATTGTAGCAGGGATTTGGGCTGATGCAAACCTACAACTATTCCCACAACTCTAATCAACCAAGTGCTCGACGACGTGACAAGGATGAATAAGTCCGGCTGCTATTGCTATAATCCAATCTCCAAAAAACTATGCGTGCAATGCAACCAGTGTGTCACTTCATGGACATTAATGAAAATATTTCGTTGTTCTCGTTACTCATAGTGTGCAGACATCTAAGACATCGTCACCGTTGTAATTTATTACTATTGTATTATTGTATTTGTAAGCTTGAAATTAGTTGTAATTGGTGAAAACTTTTTGTGGCGTTGCTATCAATGGTAAAGACCATAACTCATTATCTGTTTTGTCATCAAGTAGATAAAGAAAAAAAAATTTGTAATGGAATATGTCTAACTACTGTTCACTCTAGAAACGTATTCTTTGTAAATTAATCTCACAATTCAATATTTGCCAGTAATCAGCAAAAACATCCACACATTGACGAATGGGAATTGGGAATGACGTCGCTGAATTCTGGATATTTTTCAGTCAATCAATTACAAATAATTTTTCTCTAATTTAATTAATTAACAGTCACACTTCAAATAGAATTTTGGTGAATCTTGTTCTCCCAGAAAAACATGAAAACTAAATCTCCATTTCCTCCAATATATTATTTTAATTACTGAGGATTTTTTTAATTAATAGCATTCACTTCATTATCGTATCAACCATACACCTGGAGCTATTTTACGTAGAAACTAACAAACAAAATTAGTTAAATAAATAAAGACATTAAGGACATTTACCTTAATGAGTGTTTCGTTAGAAAAAAGATACACAAAAAATGGCACAGCTATCACCGCACCACACGAAAGGATTGGGACGTTCGATGCGGTCGTCGCATAAGAAACGCGGCGAGCAAAAAAGCCGAATAGGCGCGGGCGGAGTACTCGATCCGGTCTGATGAAAATGAAAAATGCCAGATTGCACTTGATGGAGAGTTGAGATAAATTCGCCCCGGCAACAGGTTGGCTGGGAGCAGCCAGAAGTGACGACAAAAAGTTTCATCCTCGTTACCATGGAGATCATAACCGAGTCCTTCCGCTCGCCACACTCACACACGTACACAGATGCACACGCACACTCATAAACCCTTGTGTAAGCATATTATGAAAAGACCGGGATCGCAATTAAACATTGTACTTTGAGATGATGTTAGTAAGGAAAAAAGGAGCAGGTAACCACTCGACGTTTCATTATGCACTCGCTTTTTGTCCCTTTTCGCCTTTGTGTGTGTGTGTGTGTGTGTGCATGGATGCATAAAATGGTAGTTTGCGCTGCGCATTATTCGCGTACTGTAAAATTAGTCGGTTAAAAGGGGGAAAAGGAAAACACTCGGAATTAAAATTCTAAACGGCCGCAAAGTGATCTTAAACGCTTGAAATTAACTTTTGAGTTAAAATCGCACATTCATGTCTTTAATTTATTTCGGGATTTGCGTCGTTTGGGTGAACGATTTTTGATTCCTAATATTATGTTTAACTCTATGCTAAAAGATATAACGTAATAGTAAACCATGAAGAAACAATTGAAATTGAAATTGAAATTGAAATTGTATTTGCGTATCGTTATTCTTTACATTTTTTAAAATCTTAACATTATATTGAAGATGGTCAGCGAGGACAAGAACCAGTTACTCCTGTTATTTCTCGTACCAACGGTAACTTGACATTGAATTTTCACAAAATAAGGCAATTGAACTTTTATGTAGTCATCGTATTCTGCTCCATTTCATATTTAGCATATGGTACCTCACCTTGTACGAGGTACAAGGATTGACCAAATTGCTTGTTAATGTCACTGGCTACTAGCCTAACATTCGTCACAAAGGTATTGTTGTGTACGTTTTTCTACCATACTTTTTGCACACATTGGGCACTATCCTGGTCTGAAGAATAGAAAGAGAGATTAAGAATTGTGAAAATTCTAAAAGGACACTGAGGAAGCTGAGGGGCATAAAGCAAGGGTAAAGCACGACTAGATGCTGTCATAATTGTGTTAGAGTACACTTTGACTTTCCTATCTATTCTTACTATTTTTTGCATGACATGAGTGTACTTGGTCCGGCCCTAGCACTCAATCTGTTAAGTTAAATTGTGAAACTTTTTTTTTATTTTTGAAAGCAATGTCTGAATTGGAAATGATGGTATACTTCGGTCACTTGTATGATGTGTGTATGTTACGCTCGTAATCGTAAAATAACCTGCGTCATATAAATATGACGCAGAAACTCATTAGCGTCGCCTTTGCCGCGTTTATTTGAGATTATAACATCAGGTGGACCGTACAGCAGCAGGTCACGACGAGCATTTCGACATAATCCGTGTCCGGGGCGATCCCCGATTATTCGCATTCCTCCGTGGAAATGCCCTCCATTACTGCGATGCCTCACATTGCCGGCGTAATACCTCTCCCTCCTCGGGTGAATTAGGTGCCGTGCGAAAATTAACCGCAATACGAAACTTCGGTACTTGGGGCGGCCGCACCGAACGTAATATGCAGCACTGTCAGTATTCTTAGCTGCGTTAATTCCGCCGGACGAAGCATTCCTAGTGTCGGTAAATTTGGGCTCCGCAACGTCGTCTCCGCTCCTAATTTACTTAATTAAGCGGGGGGTCCGAGCGCATAAATCCGTTTTTGTGACTTAGCCCCCGAAGTCGTTCGTTCCGTTGACCCGTGAAAAATCCGGTTGTTATGTACACACTTTTGCGCTTGATGTTTCGTTCATTTGCAAGGCAATTTGTCGGTGTCGTTGCCTTATTTTGCACGCCCGACGGCACGCCGACTCCCTCATCACTCAAGGAACCCGGCGTTATATTCGTCATCTGTTCGTCCGCCCGGTGATTTACTATGGAGCCTCGGTAGGTAGGTAACCTACATAGAGTGGGCTTCGTGTCGGAATTTGACAAAACGAAAAATAAATAATGCGGAAAATATCGCCGCGTCGGAAAATATTAAAGCAGTTACTAACGGCGCGACGTAGACAAACTTTGGCAATTATGCGGCATCATAAAGAGCGATTAAAATAAGGTGGCGTGAATAGCGCTACGTAAGGAGTGAGAGAGGAGCAAACAGAACTAAGTTATCTTTAACGTTAATAAGTGCCACGTGATGCGGCGTAGCGAAGTTAAATTATGTTCTTTTGTTTTTAATTTGACGGTCTTTACTTGGCGTTCTGATATTTTTCGCTTTGTAGTGCTCCACAACATTGTGGAATTTTAACCGACATTAACAAAACTATTTGTTAATATTATGTAATTTACTTTATTGATTTCGGTACGTCATATATCGCGTGAAACATTAATGTTAGGTGCATCAGATAGCTTTTCTCTAATATTGCCTCTCACCATTAAAAAGCACCCATTATGCAATGGCAATGCTTACAGAGGCAACAACAAGTAGTGAAAATGTACCCGATTACAACATTAACTATTTGACACGTTTATTACCTTTTAATTATTGCATTTATATATTATTTTTGAAATAAAATACACTGGCACTCAAACGTCGAAGATAGTCTATCTAAGTTTTGATATTGTTTTGGTCTATACTATACGTAATAGGGATGCACTTTGCTTGCGTGTTAACTACCCAACTTGTTCAAACATATCGGCTTCACTAAGCAAATTTGTTGTGCTCCACATAATCAGAATATTGCAGTATCTGCCCATCTAAATTATTAACTACGTCGAAATTTGAAATGTACGACATTCACAAAGTACGAAATCATTTTAAATATTTTGGATAGGATATTACAATATTATGACTTGGCACCCCCAGTACTGTGTGGTAAGGATAAGTTTGTTTCAATTTATTTGTCAACCACAGTCTCCAATTGACTATTAAGTATTTCAGTTTGTGTGATTTCCCTGCCGCCACGTTCACGCTTTTAGGGTTTCATCAATGACGTTTGGTTGCAATAACAACCCCATTAATAACAATAACAATAACTCGATCTCAAATGTACCGATTTATAGATTTGTTTTCTTTTACTGGACAATGTAACAAATCTCTTTGCCTAGAACGTTATTGTTATTGCTCACGGCTTCTGATTTTTGTCTTAATTTATAACTTTTTCAGTTCATTTATTTAAACGAATATATACTGCCTTGAAGAAAAATGCGGTATATGGAATGCATTGAGCAATTTTAATATAATTGAGCAGCGTTTTTCTAAAAACGTTTTATTTGGACATCGATGACATAACGAATTAATTTATATTGTAAGTTCACAGTTAGCGTTTTTACACGTTTCATATCTCAAAAATGAAGCAGAGCACTGTAGATTTTTATATCTTGTTCAGTTGTCGAAAATTTCATTAAAATTTCTCATCGCAATACAAATATTGCATTTCTACCACAATTTAATCTAAACCAGCAATCATAACGAGATATTATTTGAAACCGATATATATTTTGGGCTTTGGATCTATATTAGCACCCACCGATATTAATTACATTTCGTTTCACCAGGTACACGGTTAGATGTAAATTTCGGATTGTGCGCATTAATTGACAGTGTCAGCTTAGTTTGATGGCCGTGTCAGGTCGAGCAAAAGCGAGTTCGGACACGATAAACTCTGCTTCCGCCCTGCAGCACCATTGTCCTAAGCTGCACACAATTTCCGGCCGATGATGGCAAATCCGAACGCTCGTGATGAAGGTGTATTCTGTGCGTATTCATATCGTCTTTCGGAACTTTGCCCGTGCCGCGCAGCCCCCCGACACATTCGAATAAGCGGGCGAAATTCTTGAAAAGTCAATATCCCAGTGAACAATACACGGCCTGGCGCACAACACCGGCTCCTCCATATTGGAGGTGGAATTGCCCATGGGAATATTTATTTAATAAAGATGGAGCCGCGTGCAGGGTCTTTTGACTAAAAATATCATTTGAAACGTGACGTGTGGATATTAAACGGTTCGCGGCGTAATTAATTTCCATCGTACGAAATTCAATGACACATTTCGCTCAGGTGCAACGACGGACGGTCCGCATGTCGTTATGAATTACAGCTGTGCGCGGACTATGATATATCATCTATTTAACCATCGACAACAGTTTGAAATTTCAATCTTAATCTAAAGTTGTGAACAACTATGAAGGTGCATGAAATGGAAAAGTATTCCATGCTATATCTTAAAATAATTCGTGGTCCAAAAAATTGTCATATATATTGCCTTCCATATGTTGATCAGTACGAGTAGGTACAATCAATTTCACTTAAAGTTCGATTAAAATTAGTCATGAAATTATTGATACCCTTTTTTAAGAGAAAATTAAATTGGTTATTCCTACTCGAGTGAATAAAGTAGATTATGTCATTTGTAGCAATTAATGTTTTAACGACTGATGTCACCAATTCATTAAATATTTTGTAACTCTTTGGTTAAGTAATTTTATTTGCTGCTTATCTTGATGTAGATACCAAAAATTCACACATAGATTTATTACCCGAAACTCTCAGTTAGGCATTCTCCCAATTTCGCTAATCGTATACGCTGATAGGTAAGTACACGGTTCGCAAATCTTTCATAAATCGTGTGTAACATTCAAAAACTTCGCACGTTTCGCACTAATAACACATTTTCGTCGGGATTTCTTAGCAAAACTCGGTGGGTCGATTTTAAGACGCAACTTCTGTGTATCGCACGTGATATTATACCACCCTCCTCAACGAAACTTTGCGGACGATAATATTTCCACGTATCGATCTTTCTTTGCTTCATCTGATAAAGCGCGATATGGGGAAGTTGCATAATGTTGAGGATCGGCTGCAATCGCTTTTATCCGTTACACGAGGTTTTAGTTCATTGCGCTGGCGATCGATTCTAAGTATAAAATTTTTTGGTGCTTCGTTTTTGCTAGAAAGAATGTCTTTTAAAAATGTCTCTAACAATTACCTTTTTAATTTTTCGACTTGTCAGATGTTATATCAAGAAACTTTCTAAGATTAATATTTGACGGGTAATATGCAATTTTTAATAATTTTAATACATACTCGTGCATACTTTTTTTGTATGTTTCCGTACGTAATTTTTGCATAAATAATCTAAATATTATATTTAGATACGTAATAAAACCGCCGATATGGTTTAACTATATAAATATGTTCGTTAATGTTCCATGATAATTATTATTTTACATGTGAATTGCAATTATTCAAACAGATAAGTGTACGCAATTTTGTTGATTATATTGAAATGCAAATAATTGACAAATAATTAAAACAATTTATTTGCCAATAACGAACAATTACGTGCTAAAATTCAAAAATTATTTAAACAATGTTTGTTTCTGTAGTATTTTTCATGCGATTGCTCTCAACTGTGGAGGGTTAATGTGTGAGTGAATGAGCCTGAACAAAATAGACCATAACTTTCACATTATGTCTTTTAAATTTCAATTCAATCGTAGAAAATATATTCGAACTTTTTCTTCTTTGTGTGTGCACATATCTTTTACATAACTAATTAGTCAACTATTTGCACCTTATTGGTAAGTAGCAAAATCTTAATGACGTGGCCTAGCAGTAATTGTTTACTTGGTTTTAGTTTAACAGCACATGCCCCGATTAGCCGCTAAATTTGAAATCAGTTTGAGTTCATATTAATATGCCGCAAGCTGTAATAACAGCAACACTCAAAATGTGGAAGTTTTATCACCCACATTTGAACCATCGCCATCGGTTTAAAATTGTGTGCAATCTATTCGGAAACAAATAATATTCCTTACCACGCACCTTAAGGGGGATCCTGCTTTAGAAGGCTCAAATTTTTTTTTTTTATTTCTCAAATCTATGCCTAATATATCTAAGAATATGTATAAAAAGTTATAGCGGCTAATTCGCAATATTTTGAAAGATACAGCACTAAACACAGTGAGGTGTCGAGCCAAAAATATACGAACGCACGAACGCTCGGACAAACGAAGCGCGCGCCCCTCCCCGCAGTCACATAGCACCGAACTATGTACTGAAAAAAGTTCAATCGGTCGTTCGAAACTATAATATTTTGACTTCCTAAGAGCTATAGAAGGATAATAACGAGATATTCCATAAGTAATCGAAAATTAGCATTTTTCCTGATCGTAAACTTTAGAGCGCGTTTTCTCGAGTTTTCGTTTTTACGATTTTTCTAAACTGGTGGGCGTGATTGCGAGAAAACTAGACAAGCAATCAAAACGAAACAACACTTTTGTTAGCTTCAGTAGCATTCTATTTGATTTGAACTGAAAAGATTAATGAAAAAAAAATTCTAAACAACTTTTTTAGCAAGTTGAAATGATTTTCTCTTCCTGCAAAGAGCACATTTATTTTCAAACCTGAGAAAAATCTTGAATTTCAAAATTTTTGGTTTTTTTTTTAGTTCACCTAGAAGAAAATATATGAGAATTACAATTTTCTTTGGTTTTTTTGTTTCAGACAAAAATTACGAGCTACATCTTTCCCACCGATTGTAGACTGCAATTGAAAGGTGTTGCACAAATGTGCATAAAAATCGGTTCCGTTTAGATATTTTTCTCTCGAAATATTTCTTTCTTAATGTTCAAATATGCAATAAAATGCTCTAAAAAGTTCACTAGACTTGCTCATATTTTCCTGTCCTAAAAAAAATCCCCCAAAAACGCTATTTTAAGGCCTCCTAAAGCAGGATCCCCCCCCCCCTTAATTCATAGGTAGGTAGGCTTTTACAAGTATTTTATACCATACCATACCACATGGACCCCTTTTTACGCTAAACATCTAGCACACATACCACAGCAGTAGTTTCGTTCCGACGATGATCTTTTCGTCCTGCGAATATGGCGCCCAGTTATTCAAAGCGTTCGGGAATTATATAAGTCGGTCTATAAATCTGGCGAAACTCACGCCACATCTGCGAGTTTCTTGAAAGTTTTCCGGGGCCCGCGTGCGGTTTTTCTCTCGCCCCGTCGCCGCCCCCCGCCGCCGCCTCACCGACTCGATAAATTTAATGAGTTTCGGTACTTTATATGTGTTTCATTACCATCGATCAAGTTTTTGAACAAATTTCATTGAAATATCGCGCGAGCGCCGCGACCTTTAAAGTGTTCCGAAACTATGCCGTGATGTGGAGGAGCCCGACGTTCCGTGCAGAGTTCCTGTACGAAAGTGAAGAGATGCTTTAATACTACAAAGGTGCACGAATAATTTTTATAGAGATGGTAAGATAATGGGTGGTTATCACAAAGGGTAAAAAGAGATCTCTACGGTCACTGATAATATGATTAGACTTGGTTTGGACTAAAATATGAATTCAGTAATAAAAATGACCTCTCGGAAAATCGCTAAGTTGATTTTTTCTTTTTAGAATAATTAACTCGTATATAAAAGTAAACGTTAAAAGTTTTATTGAATTGATTAAAATTTATTAAATTAATTCAAATAAAATAAGTTATGACGATTCTTCACAAGCAAATGCTTTCATTCAATATACATCGGATGATTTGTTGACTATTTATATACTGCATACGTCGTCGAAAGTTTAGATTGTCCGTGAGTAGCTCACCTACCGGACTTCGTAAGTCGAGTTGGGAAGTCGTTTGTCAAGCAACACCGCCTTACTTTTTATTGCCAATTCGCCCTATCTCTCTGACATCGAGCGTGACCATATCGTATAAAACAAAATCCAGTTTATAACATTGTGTACATTTTGTGTGACTTAATTTGCGACCTATCGATTGTGCGAAAATGAACAACCGTTCCCCTTCATTGAAAGTGAAACTGGCGAGATTAAACTAAATCCAATTTCGTTGCAAGTATGTATGTACAAGGGTTTTATCGCTCTTGTGGCTTTATTACGTACCGAAAAATTTACCGCGGCGGCGTGGGACGAACGGGCTTCTTTATGTTCGCCATCATCGCGATTAATAATGAAAATATGAAAAGATCGCGACGCGGTGGCGACTTTCGAAATCCACTTAAAAATTGATTATAAAGCTGCCGAAGTTCCGCTAGCGATAACCTTTTCCTCATTTCGCTGGTAATTTCATACCGTGGGGTAGATAGTTCCGGCCTGTTTTCTATTCGAGAAGATTGCCTGACATTTCGGTTTTATTCCGGGCGTTCGCTCGGCGGGCGTAATGTCAGCCGCTGTAGTAAGATCTGACCTTAACCGGGAATTAAATCGGCAGACAAATTTTGTTTGCAATAAATGAGGCACATATATTGGTACTAATCTAATAAATTGATAATAAATTGGATTTCCATTTTTTTTTAATAAAAGTTTTCATTGTTTTAAGAAATAAATTCTGTCTGCTCAGGTTGGCACGAAATATTTCTATAAATTATCAAATCCTTATTCGTTGCATGGTAGATTTTTCAATAGATAAAAAATCCGGTTTTGAACATTTTGATTATTAACTCTGGGGTTTGCGCAAGTTGTTGGGTTAATAAGACATTATAATTCCACCCTCGATACATTGATTCTGAATAGCTATGAACGTTTTATACTACTTTATAGAAAAATATTATCTAATATCATGTGATCAAAAATGTTTTTTATTTCATGTCTTCAGCTGGAACATGCAAATGTCAAAAATTCAAATTATAAATATATATTCCGTAGTGATGCCATTAGACAACGGGCGAGGCTTTAAAAAGGATACTGGACGAATACGATCAATTCAAATGCGAAAACATGCTTAGGAAAATTCGTTTTGCAAAACGCAATATAAAAACAAACATATACAATATTGGTCATAAAGTGCCAAGAAGTCGAGGCATACAGATGGTAAATATTTTAGGGAACAAACATACACATGAAGATTTACCCATCGTCTGATTTATTGTTACCAGTCGTCTAGACAGCTAATTTTGACAGTTTTACAGTTGATTGTGACATTTTAAATGACGATTAATTGTGAATGGTACTGTATGCGTAATTTTTAACAAATACTTATGAAGGGGTAGCTTTACTGTTTCTCTGTTTTTAACCAGCATTTATTACTCCTACCCCCATGCCACTTGTGCTTAGTAAAAAAATTAAAAATTAGCTTTACTTATTTCAATATCTACGACGTATGAAAAAGCTAATTGAAATCTAACCTAGCCGATTCGGTTAAGTTGATTATGTAACTTGACGATGATGTGCTGGAAAGTGCGTCCTCCAGCGATGATAACTTAAGAAACTGTTCGAATCGCGCCGCAATCTCCGCCGTCATACAGGCGACCGGTGTTCGAAAGTGAGTTAGGTAGTTAATTACTGGGGATTGGGTTGGAAGCGTCGCGTATGGGGTTAAACTCGACAAGCATTGGATACGGTGGTGATATGGATTAGTTACAGAAACTCATATTTGCATTTTAATCATTTTAATAACATGAACCAGCCCAATTTATTTAAAATTGTTGTTCACTTTTCCTTAAAAATTAACCGACATTGTTAATTGACTTTTTCATTTCTAAACATGGCTGTAACGTGGCATAAGCGACCCTTACCTCTTTTCTATAGTAGTTATTGCTCAGCGCATATTATCCAATTAAAAGCTAAAACGGCTTCAATTGAAGTAGGGCCGATCGATCGATCCCACACATTTAGTTTTAGAATAAACCTATTCTGATCGCTCATCGAAGTAAGAATAACAAACGCCTAATTCAATTAATCTCAAACATTACTATGTGACATTGTCAATCGATTGATTCTCCCCCATAATTGCTCCTCATAATTGCCGATATTATTTTTGCGAGTCTACTAATTGTAATAGTGGTAATAATAATATAATGGTATATGTTTTTTATAAATACGCTCCGCTCGTTCGATGGCGTAATACAACGAAGAGAGTTTTAATCTCGTAATGGATCGGCATATTGCAACGTAATGTAATGGAGCGTTTAAATGATCTGTGTGATTTAACAACGAGAGTGCGGCAATATACTCTGGTAATACCCGAACTGCCTCAGTGGGGAAATTCTTTAAAATTCTGGAGGTTGTAGACGATTATTATGCGTTTCAATTGTACCAGTACACTAAGAAATATACTTTTTTTAAATTAATTATAATTAATTGTAATATCAATATGATATTAATTATACCCTATCAAAAAATTCTAAATGGTAGTTAGCAAAGTGATGATGGATACATTTAGCGCGCGGATTTTCTATGCGCATCGTAGTTAATGCCCAACAAACGTGTTGTTTACAACGATGAGCGTTATTTAAAATAATTTATTGCAAATGTGTTAATTACACATTATATTTCGTGATAGCGAAGCCTTGTCGTCCTTTTGTTGAACACTGTTCAGTTATCTTTACTGCCATCGCCCAGTTTCTGTGGCGCACCGATTGCCCATCAAAGCGTTCGGCGTTAATTAAGTCTAAAACTCGGTCTGCCGTTTCGTTCGCCGCGCTCCGCCGGGATGTCGTGAGGGGATTTGCTATCTTGCCTTTTTTCCCGTGCCACGTTCGAAGGCGTGACCGGCCTTCGAATGCTCGGTCGTTCCTTGTAACGTTCCCAATTATCGGAAAGCGAGATCTTCGATCGTTCCCGAGTCTTTTGCACATTAAGCGGATCAAGGAAGAGACTTTGCGCTTAGACGGCCGATACATTGCAGTAATAATGTTGTTCTTTGCCGTGAGGATTTTTATGCAGCCACGACGACGCTCATAATTGAAGCGACTCCAGCAATTAGGCTACACAAAATATAAATTTTCAGCCCAAGACAACATAATTGCATAATTACGTAATTACGTGGTTCTAAACTGACAAGACAAGACGACAAACACGTGTGACGTCCAGTGACTGTCTCTACCCAAGAAAATGTTAATCATGTACACAATATGGTAATGACAGATAGACGACTGACCATTCGCCGGATAGCTGAAATTACGAATTTTTCTTATGGTACTATAGAAAATATTTTAACAAATATTTTTCATTTCCAAAATTAAAAGGATAGCAGACCAGAAATTACGACGATAATGAAATGATGACGGCCGTAAACGACTGGTTGGAAGAGCAACCGAAAGATTTTTTTTTCAGATGAATCAAAGGTTTGGAGCATCGTTGCACCAAATGCACCGACGTTCAGGGAGATTATGTAGAAAAATGAATCTGATCTCCCCTCGTAGCACAAAAAAAATTTTGTCTACCTTTTTTACAACCTTACACTCCACGTATGCATTTTGGCTATCAAAGCGTTTATTTCGCATTTATTCGCCCAGCTTACGCTTAGACGTACGTCATTTCCGATTTCGTGACCGACCGGCAACCCGTTCATGCACGATACCAGCCTGAACCCACGCTTTATCGCGCGCGCCGGCCATTATAACGCCGCCATTATTTCGAAACAAAAACGTCACAGATTCCATTATCGCTCTCGAACGAACGCACACGGACAGAAAACGATACAGCGTCGTTTTTAATTTGCAGGAACGCGGCCGGCCGCCCGCAGAATTATCGTTATCTTTTATTTATGACGTCCGACGGACGGAGGAGTCCGTCGGGAATTGGATTGCTCGTATCGATGAAATTGTGAAGACGTCCGAACTTTGAGACGGCGAGCGCAACTTTCCCCCCGTGCGATCGTTAATCGCCTCTAAACTCTAAACCCCCGTTAATCCCATTTGACGCGGGTCTGGCCGAGTCCGTGCATCGAGGATCGGTTTGAACTCTTTCGCGCGTAAAGCGGGACTAATTTCGAGCTCGAGATGAAGTGTAATAAACCACCATTGGTGCATTTTTTTTTAAATAATCGACGCTCGTTTACTTCCGGTGTTTCACTTCTTTCTATTTTTTATCATTTTTCATACTTACTACGATATTCAACGTAAACTTCAGCCAGTAGTAGTTTTAATTTTTCTAATTCTCGCGTTGGTCTTATTCTTGGTTTCGATGGTTGAGTATTTCTTGTGTTGTGTGCTCTTTAATTTTAAAAATGTTTTCATTTTTTCCTTTGCCACATCTTTCTTGGATCAATGTTTTATGTTATTTCAGACATTTATGTTGTTGTTGTTGTCTTTTAGAAATTTTCGTTGAAGGAATGAGCTTCGTTTGAAGATGTCGACGAAGAAATTGAACTGCTTCGGGACGATAATCAAAACTGTGTTTTCCAGCACTCTTGCTACGACGTATTCCTTGAACTTCGAACAACTTAAGCATTAACAATTTTATGGTGTCAGTGGACTCGGTTATTCGTTAGGGCATCTACCTCCTATTTGGAAGAAAATATTTTCCAACGTCCTGGTTAAGCGTATGTGTCACAATATATTCAATTGAAAAAGTAGATGTAATATCTTTAGAAAATTTCTGGAGAGATTTTATCGACATTATCACACCCTTTTGGGTAGCATTAATTGAGTAGAAATTAATTTTCGTACTTTTCTTCAATCTAGAATATTATTAAATTGCAATTTACCGGTCACTTATCGATTCAAAACAAATCGTTTATTTTTTCCAGAACAAGTCATTTCGTAAAATCTCATTGCCCAACAAAAACAAAGTGCAAATTTTGCGAATCGACATCTCAAATTCACACGAAACCGCTGTATTATTTTAAAATGTGGGAAAACCGCAAGTGAATCCACCTTGAGAGGGTATCAATCCCAATTTGCGCGCATAAATACTGCAACGGACGAATGTAAACGCGATCGTCGGAGTCTATAGAAATAAAAGTAGCTCGGCGGAGCACAATGGCGGCGATCCCCAGCGCATCGGTCTAGTAAAGAAGGCGCTCAATACATACAAACTGCTGTGAAGTAACGTATTATGATATTGGAAGAACGGAACAATCGGTAACGCGAGAAAACGCAGAGTCAGGCTCGCTTTTCTGAGAGTTTTATTCACTGTGGGTGTGGGTGTAAAATGGTCCACGACCACACATACGACAGTCTGTAGAATAGTTGTGCTGACGAATAAAATAAATTGACATTAATAATAATAATAATTAACAACAGACTGTACAGTGACGTATTTCTAGCAAAAACTCTACGACGTGTATTTTTTAAAGTTTGTTCGACCGCCAAGCGCGACGTGTAATGTAAAACAGGAACTGTAAAAACGGCCTCTAGACGCCGAAACTGTCTTTTTATAATGCTACAAAGCTTCAAACGTCGCTGTAATGAAGAGTGATGCCGGAGAGTGCCACAAGATGTTTTACAGTTACCAAGACAGAGCCTCCGATGCCTTTTCGCTTTTTATTTCACAGAGACGACCCGTTCCCTAGTTGATTTCAAACAGATCAAAGGACTGTCAGAAGCAAATGTGGTTCTCTTGCGTATTTCCACGCAAGCCACTCGCGTGTTGCGTTCCATTCGACGTTGGCCAATATTTAGTGTTATCTCCTGAGCATGATAATCTTGTTTACGGACCGATGGCTATGCGTTATAATTCGGTTGATATTAGGCCCAATTAACAGACTTACGATGTCCAGCGCAAGTACTTAGCTAATAGTCCACGTTGTATTTATGTCGCATCATAATCGTTTAATTAATTTTCCGATATGCAACGATGAAGTGGGTTAATTAAATTCTATATAACAATTTGAATTAATTTTTAGTTTTTTTAGGCCAATCCAAATATTTCATCGCTAGAAATCGAAAGACCATGTATCGACTCAGCACGTACTGAATTTGTCTTTATAGGACTCTTATACGGTTGGTCCTGAAACATACCTAGTCTTTCAGTGAATTATTACTTTCAGTACTTGTTATGTAATAACTATTTTTATTAAACCAACACTTACAAATATTTCTATTTCATTGTATTGATGTGACAAATCTTTAAAATGTTCCACACAAAGCAGTTATAAGTAGCTCTGATTAACTAGCGAAAATGTCACAAACAAACGCTTGTGTTAAAATAAGTTTTAAGCAATTATTATTAATTTATATTCTTGTTATTTTTGTTATTTATCGAATTTGTGATCAATATAATGTTGCTTGTATTCTTTCAGGGCCGCTGTAACAGGGAAAAGCCTCCATGCAAATATTTCCATCCGCCCCAACATCTGAAAGATCAGCTGCTCATCAACGGTAGAAACCACCTGGCGCTTAAGAATGCGCTCATGCAGCAAATGGGTCTCACCCCCGGGCAACCACTCGTGCCTGGACAAGTACCTGCAGTGGTAAATATAACCTATGTTAGCTAACTAAATTTTAAAGCACGTTGCATGGATTTCTCTTCTTTTTTTTAGGCATTTGTTTGTTGACGTTATAGTTCGACGTTCCACAAATTGAAACAGATCCTGTTGCATTTTGTGGGACCGTCTGTTTCTGGTGTGCAAATTATCTCATTCCGTATATTAACACGATTCAGTCTGTAGGTGTCTTTGTGCACGTGCACGCTCTTCTGTTGGTGTTTGTTACTAATTTGGTTTTTGTTTTGGAGGTGGACACGACGTCATCTGATTGTCTCCCTTTGACCCTACTCCCACACCTGTCCATGACTCTAGACGAGCAGTACGCACTGATGGTAAATTATGCCCATATTAACCCGAAAGCTTAGGCTTACGGCGCTTCGCTTGCTGCTAGATAATAGAAAACAATTCACACACTAAGAGATTATTGTTAATACTATTAAAATTGATCGTTGACATTTTTGGGTAATATTTTTTATCGTTTACTTGAAATTTAACTATGAAATCGAGTAAATATAGAGATTTTATTGCATTCATTTTTAAACTTTGCCCAATGTCCAATACATGTTGATACTTTGAGCTTAAAAGACGAGGCTGCGTTTAAATTAAATATCAAGGCGGGCGTCACTTTGACTTAGACTAGGACTAGACGGACGTGGTGTCCGTTTCGGACGACCTGTGCGATCGCACACGCAAACGTCTAATTACATGAACATCACTGCGTGCTGCATTATATGTACAATGATCATTCGATATGGACACTACTGCCTGAAATCGATCTGTGCACGTCGGCGATCCGCGCCTCCGTGTAATCGCATTGGTTCGAAAGAATGGGCTGCGTTGTCGATGTAATGTGTGGACAACGAGCGCAATGCAAGGCACAATGCGAGAATTGCGGGCTCTGCGAAATCGCAACAGTTGATACATCCGTCTACTATCGGTGCAAAAATAATTGTGGTTGAAAGCCTATACCAAAGAAAAATGGAATAAACATTGTTTAGAAGTAATCATTAGCGAACTGCACAAAAGGATCAGATTTTCGTAATCTCTCTTATCTCCGTTATAAGACATCGCATGAAAACGGGCTCAGTTAAATGGAATTCTCAAATTGTGTTTATCTCAACATACATGAAATTTTACTGTTTCAAGCGAATGGAATATTCTTATGTCAGCAGACTGTGCGTATTTGTTATCGCAAACACCCTATTGATTATAATATTCAAGTAAAAATATTTTAATCTCGCAGAGAAGACTATGAAAACTACAATTTCGAGCTAAAGTATATGAAATATTTAAAAAATAAAATCACTGATACATAATAGTCCAGTCGAAGTTACGATTTTGGTGTAGTATGAAAAAATTGTAAAGACCTTAATGATTTTATCTAAACGAAGGGGCAAAAAAATTAACTTAAAGTATGTATGTTACTTAGAAATGATTGATGGTTGTAGCAATGTTTATTTTCGTCAAGTCGTTTCTTTGATATAGGCCTTCGACACAGCAAACTATTACTTTGCACCGATAGCAGTTCAGTGTCCAAATCGACGGGTCAACCGCACCGTTTCGCTCGCAACGGGTAGCACGTCAATTTAGTCATAGCCTAAGACTTTTCACGCTGCGCGTTTGCGTTTGAGATAAATAGTAGTTTAGTTATGTCAAGTTGTCGGGTTCACCACGCGTTGGTATTCGGGAGCTACTTGTCATAAAATATCAGTATTTGCATAAATTTTGTTTCATGGTGTTATAACTGATGATTGAATTGGTTAAAATCATGTGGGTTTGTAGGATAAAACGTAAAAGCAATTAAAAGGGATTACATAAAGAAGATTCCTGAAATGCCATCTGCACGATGTTTACGTTACATAATCGAAATGCATCGGTCGTTTCACAGCCGCTGGTGTAGCTGTTATTTCAATTATCAGTTTTTGAACAATAGAAATAATTACCATTTTTTTAAACTCGACGTGTGTTGATCAACTACAATAGTTTATATTACATTCTCGTTGGCATTAAATCGTATTTGCAATGTAAAAATTTATACCGTCTCCCCAAATAATTTTAGATTTTTTTAAAATTAGTAATAAATAATTCCTCAATGAAAACAGCTACGTAGTTTGCATTACTTTTGTCTGTATAAATGACGGTAACTTGAGTTATTTGAATTTAATGGTTTTGTATGAAAACATGCGATTGCACCAATAATATTTTCTGTTTTTCTTCTTTGAGCGAAACAATCTTGTTTAGATGTTAAATAAATAAATTGATTTAAATTCCTCGTTGCCTTTATTGAACAGAATGGTCTCTATCGATCGTTAACTACGAATGCAAAATTTTCTCAGTGTGAATGGTACATACATGCAACTGAAGTAAACATGACAAACTGACAGCGATTGCTTTTATAATAATAGTTGACACTATTAATTCTATTAATTATCAAATTAATATTTTAATTATGAGTATTTATCTGTTTTTTTACAGTTTTGTTCTCGGGAAGTAAGGGCACAGTTCCACATAAAAATATTACATAATATTTGTTTACAGCCTTTTCACAATGGACAATAGCGAAACATTATATTTCAGCAACACGATCTAGCTCGTTAAATTCCGTTTATTTCTCGTAGTTGTGTTTAAACGCCGAAGCTTTGCATGCGCTTTTTATTACTCGTTTATTGATTTTGACGTAGGAGGTTGTTCAATTAATATTTGCGATGTTTTTCTATTTTCCAGTTAATTGCGTTTTTCTCGTTGTCGTGGATCGCGCAGCGTCTGCCAAATAAAATTAAATCGAGTGTTGATCGATATAAACTCCGTTCTTAGTATCACACAAAGCCCCGATATTATTTTCCTGTTCGGTCTGTGTATTTTAAGGAAATTAATTATTAATTAATTACGGCGTTTGCACTTGTGCTGTCGACGGCAGAAAATGCGAGCTTTCCTGTTGGACGTATCGAGTTGTGAACTTTAGGCGATTTCAGGAATTTGCTTGAAGTTTAACTGTTCCATGACGGTCTACTTCTAAACTAGACTGTCATGGATTTATAAACTAAAGCAATAAATTTTAAAATAAGTTTTAAATGTAAATGTAAAAATTTCAATCCGTGAAATCTTACTATTTATTGAATACTATGATTCTAATTTTGTAAAAATATAATCGCAAAAATTTCTTGAACATCCAAGTTGTGCGACAAATACCAGCGATAACCTGATTTTTGATTTTAGGCTGCAAACCCATACTTAACCGGAATGCCACAAGTGGGCAGCACATATAGTCCGTACTTCGCGCCAGGTCCCATCATGCCGACGATCATGACTTCCGATCCGACTGGAGTCGGGTCGCCGCTGGGAGTCGTGCCGCAGACGGTCGTGGCACAGCAAAAAATGCCTCGCTCCGATCGACTTGAGGTATGGTACATTTTAAACCGTTACACCGCCAGCGTAGGTTTAAACACACCGCGTCGTCTCTTAAAAATAGGTTTTCTAATTTGTTCAGGAGGCTTTCGTGCACCACGATTTGTCGTAATTCGGTAGAGAGGGATTTTCTTGTTTTAGTTTTTTTTTATTTATTTATTTATTTATCGAATTGCTTAGTCATTTTTGATTAACATGTTTTTCGTTCATTATCTGTGAATATATATTAATATGTTTCAATTTTTATGGCTCTGTAAGGCATCGCTGAGGCACTTGACGACGATTTCTGTTGATTGACCAAGAATCATGTTCAAGACTTTAAATGGCGATATTTGTACCTAATAGCGACGTAGGTGTGGTCTCCGTTAAACTGAAAAGATCTTACAAATATTTTGGTGTCGATTATTTCGCGCTAATACGAACTAATTTTTAAAACATAGGCGAGCCATTTTTAGTTCGTTTCGTTGCTGGGGGTACACATGTCGTCATCGTTATATAGTTCGTCCAAGTGCATACAGGGCATTACAACCACATTATTATTTATTTTTATTTCATTTCGTTTCATGGTTAATGCATGTTTCGTTTATTTTTTCATTATTTACTAAGTTGAACTATTTCATTATTATTTTGCTTTTGTTTCTTTAGGTTTATTTAAAAGCTTATCGAGATTTTTAGTGCTTCGATTGGAGGTAATAACCAAATGTACACAACTAACACAAACACTAGCGCTCTGTCCCTGTGATAGTCTTTTATTTTAATTTTTGTTTCTAACTCCATAGGTTTAGACGTTTTTAACTATCTCCTGTATATATATCTTTAACAACACTTTGGCTACTGTGCTGTATATACATTCGTTTCTTTTCGCTAACCTCATTTTTGCACTGTAACTTTCTATCGAATGTTGCACGGTTACCTGTATCGGCGGTTAGCAAGTGCTCATGCATGAGCTGTCTACTTCGATAGAGGGTTATCTGTTTCGTAACTTTTATGATTTACCTAATTATTATGAGAAGACATATTATTTAGATCCTTGCGTTTTGTGGACAGAACCCACCATCTAAATTTTTATTATCACTAAAATCCAAAAGAAGGCCAATCAAATTAGTCAATTAATTAAATTAAATATATTTCCCATCCATGTAGGTCGTGTATGGTGATTTTTAATGTACTTTAAACAAGCCCCCCTGCGATATGGTAGTGGGTTCCGTTCACACTTTCGGAATGGTACTCTTTGATTTGTCGATTATTTAGTCCCGAGCGAGTTTTAAATAAATTTAGTGTCACGATTTCTTATCCCTGTAGTAACTTAGGTAGTTTTATGGATGCGTCCGGCCCGTCGACGTCCACAGTGCCGGCTCCGTTGAGCGGAGCGGGCTGGACGTCGACGGGCCGGACATATTGCAGCGGTGGCTTGAGCCGGGTGTCTGCTGTAGGTGTGCCGCGAGTTCCAGCGCGGGGCGTGCAAGCGCGCAGAGTCAGAGTGCCGCTTTGCGCATCCCGCCGACTCTGTGACGGCCAACGAGGACGGCACTGTCACTGTCTGCATGGATGCAGTCAAGGGCCGCTGCAACCGCGACCCCTGCCGCTATTTCCACCCCCCTCTGCACCTCCAAGCCCAAATCAAGGCCGCACAGTCGCGGGCTAGCGCGGTATGCTACGCATCTTAGAGCGCACGCCAGCTGTACTTCTTTGTCTCGGTGTTTGTTTTTGATATGTTTTTGGTGTGGTGATCGCATCATCGTTGCAGCGTGATTTGGATAAGTCGGTAATTTTGGTTCCAACAGACCAATATCGAGCACAACCTACCGCCACTTAATAACAAAATGACTTCCTCATTAACCATAGTACCACCAAGTAACACTTTTTATAAAAAAAGAGCTTTGCATATATTTACATCAACCAACAGTCTTGATCATAATATGGCACACTTTTTTTTCACTATTTTTCACTGCGTGCATGTTTATAATGTTTCGTTTGTTTGTAGTGACACAATATATTAAACAAAACACACACATACACCGAAACTGCAATGACTACACTAATCAACACACTCTTTTGTGCTCGATATCGGTCCAATCATAGCAATTGCAACGTTGACGACGTCACGTTTTATTTCTATTACTTCTGCTAGCTAATAGCTGTTAGTGTGTGTATATGTTTCTTTCCATTAACTGTACGTTTTTTAATTTTTCTTTTTTCTTTCGTTCTATACGTTTGAGTTTATGTTCGTTCGTTTTACCGTTACGTTTGTCCTAGTAAAGGTGGGGGAGGGGGCATTTTTGCAGTTTTGATTTTTTTTTGCCGCCACTCCCTCTCCCACTTTCTTAGCGTTTAGTTCCAGCAAGCGAATCATGCCAATTCCTGATGCAATGAAATGTTCTACATGCCTCTGTCTCTTCTTGCTGCATCGGCCTTCTTGAGGCGGCGCTGTAGTCTCCCCGTAGTGGGTCCGTCGGGCGCGTAATGAAGTATAGAGGCGGCTGAGCTTGCCTGCATTTTTCCTCGTCTTCAGCGACCGACGCCGCTTGTGTATTTCGCTGCGCTTGACCCGTAGTCTTTTTTCCCCTTTTTTCTAACACACGTCGTTTCGGAGAGAACGAGACGAATCCATTAGCAAAAATACGGGACCAGCTATTGAAAGTTGTCGTTATTTTGAGCAATTAATTCTATTTTCTGTTACCGTAACTATGTTACGTAAGTAACATTAATTGAAAATCAATCAAGTTAAGTTAAAAAAAATTACACAACCTAAGGAATGTTAAATTTCTCTTCAAGTTCACCAGTTCGTACCAGATTACTAAATCATTTACCGGTTGCTGAAAAATCCGGTTTCTTTACCGTGTATAATTTTGCATAAGAAATTTATAATAACTCCATATAAACAGTCGACGAATACATTTAGGCACACCTACATTTCTTTTTATCTATGTAAACTTTATATTACATTGTAGTGCAAAATTTACCGATCGTATTTGCATACATCGGGGGAATGCAAGTCCACCATTGATTTCAACGAAATCAACGAAATTCGTGGCCGCTAATGTACACAGTTGCGGTGGCTGCAACTAAATAAGATATGCAAATGATTAAAATTCAAACAAAAATATCGCACGTCTTTTGCTGTAGTCTGTCATGTAGTATCCATTTTGCTGGGCATTTCATTTTCATTTCTATTCATCGTGGGAAAATCGATCTTGGAAATTCATTGTGGGAAAATTCATCGTGGGAAAATGTATCGTCGAGAGTTAAAGTTGTGACTAGATTGGGTTGGGTTAGACTGGGCTGGGTTGGGTTGGGTTGGGTTGGATTGGGTTGAGTTGGGTTGGGTTGGGTTGGGTTGGGTTAAATTTTTCCTTTGTCCATGATTCATTTTCCCACGATGAATTTTCTCATAATGAATTTTCGCACGATGAACTTTCCACGATGAATTTTTCGCCAGATACGAAATTCGTAGACAATCGAATATCTTATTTAGTTACAGTTCCTGAGAAAACTTTATTAAAATTGCTCAACGGATTCTACGTGTTGCATTTTTTGCCAAAATATTATGTAAGTGTTCTACATCGTGTAAAGTTTACTGTTCCTGTTTGTATAAAATAGTTAGTTTAGTTAGATAGTTTCTGTTCCGCTTCCGACAAATTTACTTACTCATTATAGTAAAAAAAAAAAAAAACTTTGTAGTGAAATGTAAAATTTCATAGTGTAAACTATGCAGTGGAATACGATTTATGCCCTTATACATAACAGATTTATTATTTGATAGTTTATATCTTTATATTTACGTCCACCTTACATAAACTTGGAAAAATCATAGTCCTGCCAAGTTATCATTGTCTTTTAAAATTTAGTGAGCGATGTTTTCTAAAAAATGGTAAAATTTTGAATCGTAAAAATTCACTTCTCACACATCTAAGATGATTCATAAATTAATTCTCTAGCACTATTTTTAAAAACTAAGGGGTTGGCAGAAATTAGTAGAATAATTATAAGTAGCATAAAAATTATCATACATTACATTACAGTTAAAAATTGATTAATATACATTCCAAACGAAAGTAAGATAAATCAAATTGTCTCTTTGGTATTTCATAGTCAAGTCAATTCAAGGATTACTTCTCAAGGATTAATAAGTTTAATGGGATTTTCTTACAACTGCAACTTATATTTAAAGAGAATATCAATTCTAGAAGGATCATTCTTATTGGAAAGTTAGAAAGATAGTTTGTTCATTAGGTAATTACATCAAAAACTTTAATTTTTGAACGATTTTGCAACCAAGGGATTATTATAATATAATATTAAAAATAAATAAAAAATGCGTTTTAATTATAAAAGAGTTTTCAGCCGTTCACATTTGCAACAACAAAAATTAAATTAACATTTAATTTAGATTCACAATACATTTTGAATTCTTAAAACGAAACCCTGTTTTGTACCCACATTGGCCACTTACATAAAGCTCATGCAGACAATATTTTAACCCATTGACTGATTTATAATTAAAATTCGGCTATATTGGATGAATTCCGGTTAAAATATTTAAATCCTCGGTTATACGAACCTCGCCTTTAATGTGCTTTTACCTATAATGTACGATAAATCATAATTCTTGTTGATTATAAATGGAGTCATAACATACAAATGGAGATGAATGTTTTCTACTGAGATTATATTTACGATTTTACCTCGTAAGTTGATGAGCGATGTGTATCTTCATATAAGCGTAATAATGTCTAAAAGTGTACAGTACATTACGAATACACCACATGGTTAACATGATATATAATAACATAATAATTTATAAATTTAATTCACATTCTCATAAGATCGACACTGAGTTGTACTGGTTATAATGTCAGTCCGAGCCCATTAAAAGCGTGTGCTACTGTACTATACACTGGAATTAATTGAGTAGGTTCATGATTTAATGAAAATGCAATATCATTCACAACGTATGAATAACAGCTCACTTTTATAACTAAATCTTAAATTGCCGTTTCAGTTAAAATTTTTGTTCAGGATTGAACATTTTTGTACTTTTGGCACTTACGAAATCATAAAAGGTATTAATCTAACTTTAAGACCAAAAATAAATAAAATTTTAATGAATTTATTTTTATGGATAGTTTTCGCTGCATATATACACATACAATAGTTAACATTATTTGCAATTACTGTATATTTATCGGGCTTGTTTTGCAGGTAAGATTTTCATTGCGTCAAGGATTGACCTGTGCAGCAAAACATGTTTAACTATAACCATAAATTATCAATTTTCAGGTGGAGGATATTTTACTTTTGTTTGACATTCCATGCTGTAATTGGAGTTATTGTTCCAACGTTGTTTATGTTTTCTTTTCATCGCGGTCGTGCGCGCGCTTTAGATGTTTGAATTGTGAAGGGGCACAAAAAAAGCGATTTTTTTTCCAGGAATGCATGCGAGATGTAATCGTGTTATCGTTATTGAGTTCTTTTCATAGGTTGTGGGCAGGCAGTGTGTTTTATTTCTGTGTATATTGGCTATGCGACGCGACAACGCAAAACTGCATTACAAAGTAGACAATTTGGGCAAATTGGAATTGCACGTGATCGGGATTTCTGATTGTGATTTAACGCACCGAACGCCAGATTACAATTCCATGTTGCCGCGACGATCGTTTATAATATTCAATGTAACCGATGCCACCCATTATTTCGCGTAGTGATTGCGCTCGCCACACACACACACGGTGGTTATTTCGTGAAATGTCAATGGAATGAGTGCCGAAATGCATCTTTCATTGGCGTTGTTTTCTAAGTTTAGTTGGGTTTCACAATATTTGTCATTCGCTGTCTAAACTAAATTTATGCGCTGATATATATTGATGTTGGACTACCTCGATGTTGATATATTTTTTATAGTTCGTGGAGTAATACTATTTACCAAATTAGGTTTTGGATTTAAGCAAGGCATGTGTGTCAAATGTGGGGGTCATAACAACAACAAAAATTCTACAACAACAAAAAATCTCAAGATCTCTTTGAAATAATCACCAGTAACAAACAATGCAAAGTTTCTTATGAAATCCAGGGTATGAATTCCAACCGCTGAAGCTGAGAAATTTCAGTTGAAAATCGACGATTTTCTTTCAGTTCACATTGGATTTTATCGATAACTTTGTTTATCTACAGGTTGGACGCACACTAAATTTCATTAATTGAATGATTTTTTTATCATTGAATCTTTGCGAAATTTGTCTTTAAATTCATTTCGTACTACGATGAAATTTTTTGTTTTAAACTCTTACAAAGAGCTTTTTTCGAAGTTCTTTGTAAGTTGAATCGTTGATCGTAAGTTTCTGTCGATTGGTTTTGAGCTTCAGTTCGTTCAGTTCAGTTCATTTACAATGACATTTGATGAAGTTATTTTTCTTTCAGTTAGCTTTGGAGTTTAACGACGTCTTTTGTCGTTGATTAAATTCTAAAGTTCTCTATTAGTTGGTTTCGGAGTAGTTGTTGCAATTTTCTATCAATTCGTTAGTTAGTTTAAAACTTTTACACCACTGCTTACGAACGCGGAATTCTTTCGACGAAATTTTCTGTCAGTTCGTTTGGCACTTAGGCGAACTAGTTTCGATTCCAATTTGACGGTGATGATATAGTTATCAATGAACCTCGACGAAATTTGACTAAAAGTGAAAGTTTGAAGGCTTGACTTTAGGGAAAACCGGAAGGTTTGAGGCCAACGGAAAAGTACAAGGGCTAGAAAAAGGATAAACATGAACATCAAAAAAGTATCCAAACAGATTAAGAATGAAAAAAATATGGCAGCCCAAGGAAAGAGGTGCCCAGCAAATTTGGGTAAATGAACCACGCAAAATTATAATTAGATTTGCAGGAAAAGTAGTACAAATATGATGAAGGACGAGGACAAGTGCGAAGATGAATTTTAAAGCAGAGCAAAATATGAATATGTGACAGATGAATGAAAATGTGATTAAGAAACAGTTGGAGAGAAAAAAAATAATAACCATTTAGCTGCGTCTGCAATTTTCTTGTCCATTGGTTCAAACTGGAATCGAATAACATTCATAACGAATTATAATTAATCCACAAGTTTGTTATCAGTTGGGTTGGGTTGTGTTAGGGGGAGACTTGGGTTAGGTCCAAAGAATATCAATTAACTAATAGTACTGCTTCGATCGTAAAGAAAGGTGTGTCATTCGCTGCAGCTATTAAAGGCAACCAAGAAATTGATATGGTGACAAGGATTGGAACTATGATGGACATTATTTAAAAAATGTAAAATTAATGGATGCTAAAATTTCAATTTGGAAAAATATTGGGCTTACGCAACGCGGACCTAAACCCAAAGAACTTATTTTTATTAAAATGCACGACATTGATTTAATGTTAATCTCATAGACGTGCTACACTGGCAAAAGTTATTTAAAAATATATAATTATATGGTGTATTATACAAAACACCCAGATGCTACAGCCTATGGTGGAGCAGCGATAATTATCATGAAATAAATCTTAAAAAATCAGCATGAGCAATGAATTTTTGTTCATCGCTCTAGACGTGGGAGATTATTTATAATAATTTTAACAATTTTAAAAGCATTCGCATTGCAACATTTCATTTAATTCTCCATGACAATGTTTTGTAAGAAAATTGTGAAATCATTCAATCTTTTTCTTTCGAAATATAATCATGGACATTATAAAATATTTCAAGCACACCTTTTTAATAAATTTTTTTATATATTTAACTCATTAATAACGAAGACCAGCAAATATTTTAAATAGTTTTAATTAATCTTTAGTCGTATACCCTTGGCTTCAATAACTGCAACGTTTCTCCATTCCTTCTTGACCGTTGAGATTCATTTTTTAAATCAAATTTTGTATTTGCTGTTCTAAGTGGCTCCGCAGATTTTCTATGGGGTCTGTGTCAGGTGATTGGGTTAGAAGCTTTTAGTGCATTCAACGTGTTACACAGAAACCATTCATGAACTGAGTGCTTCGGATCATTACCGCGATAGAATAAATAAATGTTCGAATGCCGAATTTATCGGCATGGTTAATATTTTTTTTTTAATGTTTCAATAAACCATTTTATCAATGGTAACGATTGATTGTTGCCAACTTTCCCGCCCCATTCATACGTAAAAAAGTTTCTTAGCTACACCAAGGTTTTCTCGACGTTACGTGACATCCAAAACCGCACGTGATGTAAGTGCGCAGCAAATGTTATCCATTCTGTGCATAATACAGCGAAGTAGTCAATACGTCAAGACATGCGTGGGAACGTCATAAATGAGAACGAAAATGATGAGATTCAAGTAAAAAATAATTAATTACATCGAGATCGATTAAAGTTAGCCGCACGTACGTAAGGCGTTAGACGTTACCACTGGACTACCACAAGTCAAAAACATGGTAATCCGAATCCACACTTTGTAAATGTATTTTATTTGCAATGAAATATTTTTGCGACTTACCATATTCTGGAGATTCTCTTCTACCGTTGACATTTGCCAGCATCTGCAACAAATAATAACGTTGAAATTTATTTTTGTCACTGGTAGTAATTGGAACTGGTTGGAAGTGGTTATTTTGATTATGAGCTAAGTTTCCTGCAATAAAAGTACGACGTGGCTGAATATGGAAATTTGGTTTAGAACCGATTAATTTTTTTTTCTTAAATAAGAATTGAGTTGCATTGGGTTGGGTTACTGATCGTGGTTTTCTGTAAACTTTTACTGACAGGGAACTTCAAATCGAAAGAAATGCCGTACGTACGTACGGCATGGTCTTAAAATTGTTCCATGAATCTGGCATTTACAAATTAACCATATTTTTTTAATAATTGTAAGAAGCCTAGGTTAGAAGTTCTTGCTAAACAAAGCATAGAGCAATATTATTGAACACATAAGCGATTATGTCAAATTTTTATATAATAAATTGTACCATTTGTCGACGTTTAAATATTGAGAATATTTTTATTTTAATCTAACTCGAATGCTTGAGGAGTAAATAGCATATAGGGGAAGTATAATTTTGGGGTTCGTCTCTAGTTGTCGCTGAACACCATATAAATCAATATACTATTTAATGATATGTTAGAATATGATGGTATGCACCGCAATGTGCATTGTCGCATAAATGTTGCGCAATTAAAATTGACTCTAAATGATAACTTTTGTCATAGTTTGGGGGTTATAAGTTAATTGTAGACGACAACATATTGATGTTACTATCAACTAAATTTAGAAAATATACATGCTTCCAATATGCACCATAAAGTGCAACCAATAAAAAATGCGTGGCGTCGGTGCGAGTTAATTCTATTTCAGCTGGCGAAGTGCATGAACAACTTGTAGTATCAGCAAGCATCAGATATCGCCTGTACGCCAAGTTCCAACGCACCTGCACCATATCTATTATTTTCAAAACCAATAAAAACCGCTAATAACGACGCGCGATGGGTAGATTTCGGCGCAACGTTTCCATCCATCGAACAAATAACGCCCTCGCCGTTGCGCCGAAGTCTGTTTCGCACGGCTGTTGTACTACTTTGCAGGCAGCGCTATTTATTTTCCCACCGCAGTCGAAGACCACTCGACTCGAATTTACGTACAGTCGCTTTCTTTTTATTGATTTTTTTGTTGGCGTGACGCGTCACGCGTTCGACGTGATTTGACAATCTTAAATTAATTTAGTGCTGGTTTTTTGTTTTATTTTTCCCGTTGGGCGGATGTGCTTGGTCTTGTTGCTGCGCTACTAATAGCCCGCTGCGGTGTCACCCTTGCTGGCACCACAGGCTGCCGCAGCCCTCGAGATCGGGAAGAAGAGGCCCCGCGAGCCTAGCACCTCAGACACAGATCTATTACTGGTACCATTTGCGCCTTTGCTTTGCATGACAAAACTTTATTTTTATCGTTATTATTGTAACCGTTTCTGTTGTATAGTGTACACGGACCGTTGAGATTTTTATTAGCTTGACGAAAGTGCTTTCCAATATTTTTTCCCGAAGATGTAGTAAATTAGGGTTACATTGTCCCATGACTGCATTTGTTGTGGGGAGAAGGGAGATCATAAGTTACGTAATTTAATAATAACGGTCATCCAAGTAAGGGTTTGCCAATAATTAAAGGTTTTCACAATTAAGGAAATTTGCTGATTGATGTTGGTCATACTTGAATTAATACCAACTTACATGCTCATTTCATCATTGTCTTTGCTTCGGCGAATCTTCACTTGTGATATATCAATTAATGCAATTTGTTTTAAAAATAAGATCATGGAAAAATTTTCACGAAGCTCTAGTTAAGTATAATCTGATGATAAACGTCAATATATGAGACATAACAAACCACCGAAAAAAATTCTTTGAATCTGTCGATAAAATTGATAACTGATAAAATGTTACGAGATTTTTTTCTGGGGTTGGAATAACTATTGGTAATTTTTAGAATCCCAATACAAGTTGTAAGTTGTTAATGCTAAACTGTCGATGTAGTAATTGTTTACAGCAGATAATCATCAATTCTTCTAAAATAGGGCTTCGAATTATCTATTTACTTCTTCCACCAGATTTCCACGAATCTTTAGGAAAGTTCTTTAGATCATTGTACCATATTTCTTTGTGTAAATTCTAATGTAAAGAATTGTATTTGTGCATTCGATTTCTTTTAATTAATTAATATTTATCAAAATTATGATTAAAATCAAAAATGAAAATTTCGCGTTTAAAACTATCAATGCTGATTACCAATTGATTAAATATCTGTGACACATGATCTTTAGAAACGTATCCTTTTAGTCCTATCAGCGCATATATATTGTAAAATTTTCATTTTTTTTTAAATACAGTCAATTAAATTAAATTAAATACTTGATAAGCATTTATCGTTAAAGATTCTTAATATTAATTTAATATTGACGATCCGTTAGTTAGTGGTTTATTTTCGTTTATTGCTTCGTTTAAAATTAAAGTGTCATCCATTACGATTTATATCACATTCATCAGCATTAAAACTGGTGTATTTTGGGATTATATAGTAAATGATAATTTACAACATTTATTTAAATTTTTTGTTATGCTTAATTGTAAAACCAACAATAGGCCAATAAAAGTCGGTGAGGCAGCCCCTAAATATGGTGCCTAAATATTTTGGACGATAGTCAACAATTGTTGAGCGGTTTGTTGTCGTATTATCGATGACTTACTATGGAATCATTATATCGGACATTTTCGCTACAAAATGCTTAATGTCAGTCAAATAAGCGTTGCATCTCGCTCCCACTTTTAACACACCCTAACTTATATATAGGCCATGGTTAATAAATTAAGTTTGAATAAAAAATCGATAATATTGCAGTGAAACTAAGAAACGCCTAAAAGTTATCATGACGGCTGTGAAAACCTGAATGTGTTCATTCGTAACAATGTGCATAATGCAAAATTGGTTATATTTCCGATCGATTTAGCTACTGATTTCGGCGCAGTTCTTATCTTTCTTTTTTTTATTCATTATATGAAAATAAATATATATATTTTTTTGACAATGTTGAGAGATATTTTGAGTAATTTTGTCGATTTTTCACTGAAGTTTTGGCCACACATAACGCGGACCGTGGCCGTGATCCATTTCGTTCAGAACTCGTGGAATCAGACCGAGGAGTCCCTGCTTGTGTGGCCAGCTCTCGTCATGGTAACTAGATTTATTATTAGTCTTGGATATTATTGGAACGCACTTTTGTTTTTGACAGAGAACTTTCGCTTTTGTCGATTAATTTTAGTGTAAAATTTGGCGACGCTTCAGCTTTTTATTTGAGAAAATTTTAACCGCTTCAACGAGCAAAAAAAAAGAAATGTGTACACTTTGCAATTCTTAACCGTACATGAACATACCCGACACTAATTCATAATATATAGGTAGTGGTTTGCATCTTATCTACTTTAGTCCGACTTGCTCTGTGCTGTCTCTAACAACGACTCTGTCGGTCGCGTCGTATTTTTCCTTCCACGAAATTAAAGGAGTTATTTTTCCGGGCACATCGACTTGTTTATTTGCGTTTGCGTTAAGGTACCAGAGCTTCTTGTCATGTGGTCGTGCTTTCGCTAGCCCTTGATTTTCTGCACATGTAACGACACCAATTGCTTTAGTAGTTCTTTTTCTTATTTTTTTTTGTACATATGTATATTTCGATGCGTTTTTAGTAACTATTTTAAAGTAACGCAACACGTTTACAGACGAAATTAAAAAAAAATATTTTAATAATGTGCACACATCAAAAAAGGTTTTGCAATTATATAATTATTAACTGTCTACAAGTATTGTGTATTTGATCTATACTATTAAACTTTATTTCAAACTTTCTTTCCAAATAAAAATCACATCTTGTTGCGATACTATGCTATTTTATTTTTAATCATTTCAAGTTCTATTTGCTTTAGACAGTTTATTTTGAACGCGAAGCTTTTGTATTTTGACGAGACGTTTTCTGTAGAGAGCCGCGAACTGCTACCTGAAAAGTTGTTAGCATGTTGTGAGGCTGATTTTGCTTCTGAAATATTCTCGATGACGAGGGAAAATTTCCCTTGGACCTTACGCTTTTAATTTATCGAAGCTTTTCGCTTTACCACCTCCATATATGTCTTATTGCATGTACAAATATTTATACATTCACATATACTCGTACGATTCTACCAAAGCAATTGGCTCAATTGTTTAATTTTTAAATTTTTTAATTTTCAGTCGAGGACGCCCGTCGGCTAATTTTTTTCTTTCTTTGTTTTGCCCGTCTGAAATCTCGCAACATTCTAGCAACTACAATTACAGCGATATACTCCTTTTTGTTTTTTACATGTTGACAGTTTACATTTTGTTAATGTTTGTGATTAATAAGATCTGTTTTGATAGATCGATATTTTGTTCGTCAAACAAAATATGTTATGCTACTTAACAATCATACTTGAGATTTTTGAGACAGTTTTAAGCAACTTTTTAAAACAAATTGACTCGCGTAACACTGTCTGATTACTCTCGGTGCTTTTTTTGTCGTTATTTCTTATTTTGAGTTATTAATTTATATTTGTGTTTCATGCGATATTCTTTTTTATTTCAGATGGACATGAAATCTGTGGGATCGTTTTACTATGACAACTTTGTAAGTAGTTTTTCAGTCGTAGACATTATGTTATTGTGTTACAGAGATGTAAATTAGCGCTAAAATAATTGATGAAAGTTGGTAACTTGTTTCTGGTTCTCATCGTCATTAATTATTTGCCCCTTTATGTACAGGTTGATTAATGAGTATTCACAATAATTTCATTCAGTAATTACAATAGACTTCCTGTATGGAAACGCAAGTTTCAGAAAAATTGCTAAAAATTTCGAAGTAAATTTCTTACGAATAATATGTATTGCGTAACTTGCTCATTGAACTATAATACAGGAAATACATCCACACATTGTTGACTGAATTATATAATTAAATATGCGGAAAATATTTCCACTGGGTTTGCCGTCTTGCAATTTATTCTCTAATTTATTCCATATCTTCAGGACTTTCAGAACATCCAATATAATTCAGATAATTCTAAATTAACAATTTCAAATACAACAAATGCCAAATTACCAAATGAAATCATTTTATGTGAATTATAATTTTAATGTATATTTCTTTATAACAAGAAATATGAAGTTACCTTTAAACTTGGATCACTTTGCATCAGAACATCCTCCTGCTTTTCTGCAGGTTACATAAATTAAACAACGACAGCAAATTCGAATTTCATATGAAAAATGAACTTTAATCAAATATTCCATTCATGATGTATCATGTTCCATTTATTCTATGATTAATGTGATAATTGTGTTATCTTATTTGGATGTCTTTTTTGTAAACTAACTAGTTCCAGTGTTGGATGGTTGGATGAAAATGTTGTAATGAATTTTTTTTTAGGAGCTAAACACTTCCAACTTATGCAAATCGTTTTGATCAGTAAATAATTTGTGATGATTTATTCTTTTTTGAAAAAACACATGACCTTATGTTATGATGATGATGACTATTAAATGCTAAATGTTTGTAGGGTTTTCCTGGCATGATGCCGTACAAGAGGCCAGCAGCCGATAAGTCTGGAGTACCCGTGTACCAGCCGAACGCAACAACATACCAACAATTAATGCAGCTTCAACAGCCTTTCGTGCCCGTATCATGTGAGTATACCGCCACCCCGGCGTCTGTTCCTGCTACATCATGCGCTTCACCTCCTGTTGCCGATCCCCAAACCATATCCGTAACCAACTCTCAGATGCCCAAGGAAGACATTTCGCTACCTCCCGCCTCGACTCCGGTCGCTGGTACTTCGGTTTCTCTGACACAGACCATACCAGACCCGGCCACCTTGGCCAAAGAGGTCGCTCAGCACAACTACGCCAAGGCTGTCAAACTTGCTGCCGCCAATCAAAGTCTCGCAGCTAATCAATTCAATCACTTAAACCCGTTAAACTATACGGGGGTGGCACTAAACAAGCAGGCGTTAAGTATGCCACCGCCAGCCATGGCGCGTTACCCCACTTTGCCAATGGGTTTGAACACGTCTGGTTTGAGTATCGGCCTGAACCCGTACGCGTTATCCCAGGCGAATCTGCTAAACCTTAGCAGACCTCCACCGACGTTTATAAACCCATATTTCTTGCGCAGTCCGTATCCTACTGCAGCAGCCACCCATCAACTGCTCGCACCGGGTTTGCTTGGTGCACAGTATCAGGTTTCAGTTGCTAACACGCAAATGACGAATGTTGCACCGGTAACTAATATGGCGTCCGCCGCCGCTCAAAACAACAACAACGTTGTCTTACAGCCATACAAAAAATTGAAGACCACCTAAACGGTGCTACAAAATCAATAGTTTCTATACATATGTTTTATATACTGTTTTAGTATTAAATGTGTTGACGAAGTCATTATTTGCAGTGCAATTTAATCAATTATAGTATTTTTAAATTAATGCAAAAGCGTTATTTAGAGTAGAGTGTATGGGAATTTCTAGTTTTCAACTTGTTGGTGGACCTATAGGCGCTTTGTAGATGGAGATCAACGAGAAAATGTTGATATTTTTTAGAATTAGGTGGAAATATTTTGTGCTAAATTCAAATTTGATTATTTCAATGGCGTTTGTGAAACTTCTTTAAAAGTACAACACTTGACTAATTTGCAATATAAATGTGCCCGTCGACAACACGCTTTAGTTATAAGTGTGATTTGTTTATTTGTTCAAAGTTTTATTGTATTTAAAATATAAATAAAGAAGGCGGTTTCTAGGGACCGTGTGTACGTGTAATATTTTTTTAAGCTTTGTAAAAATTTTACCGACGTTGAAGTGGACTTTTGCCATCGGAATTGTTGCTGGAGGATCTCTCTCCGTTTTATTTATTGGTAATTTCAAAGACCAGTAAACCACGTTTACGTTTGTGCAAAATTATGGTTCTTCCGTGTATTTTATTTTCCCGATCTAGTCAAAATTTTTGCCAGTGGTGGGAGTATGCGCTGAGCGACCCCAGGACCAAGCGAGTGCCTCGATTCTGTGATATCCTCACGACCCACTAAAACGCACCGTTACAAGTCCCCTCGCACCACTTTAAACAAAACATAGTCGATTTCTCGAAGCTTTTAGGCAAACATCACTTGCTTCTTTGTTTCCCGTTCGTCTTTATAATTTCCATTGTGCCGCATAATTAAACATATACGACGTCTTCGCTAATATCCCCGAGTCCCGACTTTCGTTCCCGTCTCATCCCCCGAATGTGGACGTAAAAAGCAGCGGTGTTTACGATGAAATTTGCATGGTGGTACATCCACGACTATTAATTGTATTATAATGTTCTCTTTGAGAGCCTAATAAATTTCGCATGGTAGATTCTCGAAGCATTGTATTTGTTAGAAGTGCCATTGCTGTAGGGTACAAGTCTGTAGTTTTTGTAACCGACCCAAAAAGATACCCACACATCCTGAAAGAACTGGCTATCGCTCTGTGTTTGTGTTTTAGTTCCAGTTTATTTTTTGCATGTCTGGGGCTTACATTTGAAAAGGTTCATACGTACCTATGTACATGTTACTGCATGTCCTGATCTCTAATTGTTACTTTCAAATTTGCTAAGTTTTAATTCGGTATACAAACACATGCACACGCGCGCACATACCTTCAGACACACACGCACATAACACACGTATACAAGCGCGCACAGGAAAAGAACACTAACATACACACAGGAACACACTCACACACTCACACAAACATTTCCTATGTGGTTCTCTTTTTGGGTTGGGTTTATCAGTTGATTTTCACATCAACTTTCTTTCTAATGTATTTTACAAGAAGTATATATATATACATACTATTGAAGTTTGTTCCTTGAATTTTGTATATTGTGTAGTGCACAAATATGAATAGAATTTTGAGATTTTATTAGAAAATCCGTGATATCTACACTTACGTACATGATAATGCAACTGATGGAATCGTTAATGTCCTTTCGTATTAGAGATTCGTTCATGCACTAACATGACTTTCTGTAACTTTTAATTTGTAAGTGTGTTTCATTACTTTCTATTGAAATATCAATCGTTGTATATGTGTTTTGCACTACCCAGTATTATTAGTCAAATTAGAGTAAGGTTTTTTTATCATTTTTTTTATGATATCCACAATTGCCTAGCAGTTGTCTGTTGTCTTCCTGGGTTGATCTCGAAGCACAAATTATTCAGTAATTCCCGGTGTCATCTGGGAAAATTAGCTTCTGTTTTTATTGTTTTCTTTTAGATATTTTAAATATTTGATTACGTACTAGAAATTAGTATAGTTAGTTTAAAAAGATAGCATAGTATGTGATGTAATTTTATATAGGTATATATCTGCAGCGTACAACATGTGTCTTACTACTTAGCATTTACGATAGACTTAATAATTATTATCACTTGTACCACTTGTCAGATTACTATATATTGTGATGCATGTACATTAAGTATATTCATATATAAAAATAATTGTAACTACTTAGCTATGTAATTTGTGTAATTTGCATTTTTAAGGTTATCTACTGTGTAATATTTTGAGTCAATTTAGTGCAAAAAAAAACTGGATAATATGAAAATCTGTGGCTATTCTACCATGCTGTTTGTTTTTAGTAATTTTTGTTTTTGTTTTAGTTTTGGTAAAAGGCAATGCTAGGTTACGTAGTGCTCGTTTAATTGTTTTATTTTTCCCGAGCACTAGGCTATTGTAACTTTGCGTAATCAGCCGCCTGCCACCCTTTGACTTGACTCACAATAATGTAGTGCCTTTTGGGCCGCTGATCACGCTTATGCAGGTGTGGGTCACGCCATCTAGTGTGACAGCCTTTATTTATTATTATTAATGTGTACTGTACTACTGTTCTAATCTTTGAGGTGTATGTAATATGAACACAGCCACTATTTGTAATAATAATGCTTGAAAATGCATGATATTTGTTTTATTAATCATCGCTTCTTTTTGATTATCTTTATCATTCTCCCGACCCCGAAAAGCCATACCAGTAATTAAAAAAAAACAAAGGATAACCAACACACCCTATGCTAAGTGCTCCATGGCCTTTTCAAATTTCGCTTCTGTATTATTTTGAAGAGTGTAATGAGCGTTTCTAAACTATATTTATTAAGTAATCGAAAGATGAGAGATTTGAACGACGTATGTATGAGCTGAGCTTTCTCTAGTGGTATTTTACAATTTTATAATGGGTTGCTGCTTCCAACCTATTTTTACAGATCCTTGGCTTGTGTAATGTGCATTCTTCCTTTTTTTTTACTAAAACTACGTACTTAATTTCAACATTGACTTGTGTGTGCTTACTTTAGTCATTTTTTTCATTTATGATGTATAGGGCGATAAATTCATTTACATAGATCGAACAAAGAAAGTCAAGTAGTAATGAATCATATAAACTTAGATTTTTTTTCGATTGTAAAGCATGTAATTTTTTATATTTTACATTATGTAAAATTATGTAAAAATACTTGAATTCTAATACTTTGATTTATGTTCATTTAACCACCGGTGGCAAACATTTAATTGAATGTTTTGATTGTTTAAAATAGTAGATATTTATCATTGATTCGTATATGTTTTATTGAATCGGGAATTTGCATAAATATAAAATGGTGCTAATTTGTTTACTTTCACGATATCTAAATTAAAAATTAGTCAAAACAACTGTCAAATATTTGATTTATATCATCAAAAGTTCTGTTATTGTATTGATGTGCTGTGTTCATATGGATATTTTTCTGATTTCGTTTTTTTTATTAATCAAGTCAAGGTTAAATGAAAGGGATATGATATCTAACATATATCATTTTAACAATTGTAAAGTGTATTTTCTTGATTATGAAATTATTTAACTTGCTATGTTGCATCTTGTTTTCTTCTTATAATTTCATAGTATCATGCAATTAAATTTACTATGCGGTAACTTCTACAACAAACTTATATCACATCACATGCACATTGCACAAGTAACACCACTTCGAATGGAAGCTTAGACTTAGACATTACCACCGCATAAATCATACGACTAACCAAAAAGGAAACGATAAATTAAAAAGTTGTGTTTAATAAAATCCATAGTAGTGTTGATCGAAAGTGAAATTGGTCTAGTATAGAAGCTTTAATCGTCTGATCTATACATGTATACATATCTACATTTTGTTTTCTATATCTTGCTAAAAAAACCTGTTTGTAGCTTGTAGTAAGTAAAAATATATATTACTATATTGGTGATTTTTTTTTTTTTATTTTTATCTAACAGTATTTTGTTAGTTTTTCGTCTTTTTTCGTAATTTATTTGACGCATTATTTAATACTGTTATGTTTGCAGAGTCAGCCGCATTCACTAATTGTAGCATCGCAGAGTTGTCATACACGTAAAACGCTTTTTTAATATTTTTCTGTACATGGTCATTTTTTCTTGAAATTTTTAACAGCACTACGCTTCTCTTCGACTACTCGGGATTTTTGCGCTGATTGTAGATTCCCTCGTACGCAAGTACGAGCCTTAAAAGTTCGCTCTTTGATCCCAAGTAGTCTTTGTTTCTAGTTATTGTGTGATTAGGTAAGCTTGTTTTGATTATTTTCGTTGTCTTTTACTGTACTTACTAATAAGGACTAATGTTTTTGATATTTTTCGTAATCTTGGCACTAAAACGATTTTCAATCTTCATTTGCATTATCAAATAAATTTTCAATTCGCAATAATTTGTCTTCAAGGTACAGCATAATATGTTCGGATAAACTAATGCAATTAATTGATTAGTTTTTCTATTAATTTTTGAGTTTAAACCCAGTAAACTTAACTACAACATGTGTGAAATGTTCGATACAAACTAATGTACATTTTTAACTATTAAGTGGTGATATATGAATTGTTTATTTAATAGATGTAATGGTTTTTATTGACAGATTATCTTATTGATGTAAATTTCATGTTAGTAATATAATATATATGAAACAACAAACAGGCTATATGGACTATCTATTGCAATTTGATAAGATGTGAAAGTGAGAAGATCACAAATATTCATAAATTATGGCTATGAATTATTTTTAAATAGGAAACCCTATATACTGTTTGCTGATTTATATTAGATATATTTATGTTCATAGAAATCAAATGAATAAATTTAGAACGTTGTATTCTTATAAATAAATTTCTCCAAGGTAGGAAGACTGTAAATCTGTCCTATATTTTACAGGAGAAGTTATGAAAGCCAAAGTGAAATCATTTTGAAATAGATATTGTGTAGTAACTTGGTTGAAGCGAAAGTACCACTTTGCTTTCAGACTGTCTAGCCTCTCAAAATATGTATTGTCATTATAGTGCTCATAATAATAATTCTGCAGGTTTCCAGTACATTGGAATTTGTTGTGAAACATCAAGAAACACAAGTGACGCTTAATGGAAGTAACGACTACACGAAAAGGGCAAAGTAACGTTTCCAAAAGTTTTACTTTGACTATAATGGGCATTTGTCACACGATTGGTTTAGTCCCTCAATTAAGGATTTTATCATAAATAGATTACATTTATTGATACCAATTCTAAACTAAACTGAAGATATTTTGTCATTGTCATTGTCATATTTAACTTTAATTATAGGTAAGATAGATAAATATCTGAAACATTGCTTTTCTGCGCAATGATTGGTTTTTTTTAATGTAGGATAGAGTAAGGCATAGAGTAAATGCAAACAGTAGGAACCAAATAACATTGACATTATTTTACCTCAAGTATGATTATAAAGTAATTTTGATATTTCTGTTGAAAAGGCAGTAAAACTAACGTTGATGTTATTTACAAGTAACTTATAATTAATTATTTTAATGTTAATGTTGAAAAACTGATATGAAGACCAGACCAGTAATTTTTAAAAAATGAGTAATGTCGATCGTTTTGTATTTTGTTTCCTCCCAATTAATAAGCTGGTATTGTCAGTGATATATTTCTTCTATATGCAGCCACATTTCACTCCAAACTGTAATTATACATTTTTAGAACATTTCCAAAAATCTTTGTTGCCTTAGCCTGTCTGCTTTATTTTGACAACTATAATCTAAAAAGATGTTGGAGATCATCAATGCACTTATTTTTTGTAATTAATAATAAAAGTGATCTACAATAAAATTAATTTAGTTATCTACTTATTACCATAGATTTCCAAATCTTCCAAATCATGATGTGACCTTTTACATGTAAAAAGTACTTAATGTCTATGGCCCTTGTACACCCCTCTAGTTGTGACATTTTCATTTAATAGACAGGAAGACCTATCTTAATTTATATTTTACGTATCGACAACTGTTACTGTAAATATAAACTATATTAAAAAATTTACATCATAATATATAATTTGATTTTTTGATATCTGATGTTAGTTTGTATCACTGGGATTTAAATTATTGATTTTTGTCTAATGACTACGATTATGTATTGATAGGATAAACGTTACTGTATTATGCTATGCTAATGTTTCCTGTTGTAGCGTTTGATGTAAAAAAAATTGTTTTAGTGTCAACACTATTTTTTGCCTTATTATCTATTTATTAAGTGAATTAATTTTGTTGCTTTTTTGTTTCATGCTTACACTTGGTTTTCTGTGTATCTACGCCAACTTATCTACATTTCTTTCTTACCGAATTGATTTTTGACTGCTCTGAACTCGTTTTGTTTTGTTGATGCAAATTTGCTGTTCTGTAACCCCTGTGTGCGCTCTCACACTGCAACTGTGTGTGCGCATCTTATATGGTTTTGGATCTGCCCACCATCATGCCAAACGATAATGAATTAATACCTTAACATTTTCTAACGGAACGGATAAACATGTTGTGATTTGTGCAACGTTAACTTGTATTATGCATTCTACTTTTTTTTTATTTATTTTGATTCGTAATAACGGTGTATGGTGGGTATCATAAATGCTCTGTAACGTAATGTTATCGCTGATTGGCTGCGATGAAATTTGGCTTGCTGCACTGCTGGTTGCTGCATGTCGCCGGCCCTAGACAATGGTGCGCCTGTGCCCTCAAACGCTCCCTTTGTGATCTACACTGATGACCAAGGACAGGTATTCACGTATGTTTTAACACCATGTGTGCTGTACTACATGCTAGATGTAAATCGTAATTCACCACAAGCGTTCCTAACAATTGTAAGTTTTCCGTTAATTTACTTATTTAAAGTTGTAGTTACAGCTCTCATGTTCAAAAAACTCTGTGCACCAAATAAATTTAACCAAATAATAACAACCTAAACATTTTATTTTAAATTTATCACGGATGTTTTTCAGAATTTATGGTCTTTGTTGTGATCTACATTTTTTTTCAAATTACAGTTTACATTAATGAGATTTACATAATCTTGAATTTGTACAACAGATATTATTTTCACGTCATTTTCGCAAATAATTTTATTTGGTACACACATAATAACCCCTTACAATGACATTGTGAGTTCTTAATTTCGTTTTGCTAACATTCACAATCTGATTGTATGCAAGACGTTTTATACTATAATAATGCTTCAAAAGACCAAGATTTTTTTAAAGCAGCTAGAGTAGTTTTGAATATTATGATGCTTGTCCACATACTATTAAATTCCATAAAATAACTATAATGTTCATTTTAGTTGCTCGATATTTATGGTACTTTAATAGTAAATTTAACCAAGATTTGATTAATCTTGAAGACGAAATATCTTCAAGCATTCTGCATGAAACATTACACTGTATTATACAGAACTTGTTATTAACACCGCTTTTTGGTTTTTGGCCTTTATTATTATTATTATTATTATTATTATTATTATTCATCTGTTTTGCAAGCTTATTGTTGGCTTTTAATTTTTAAAAGATAAATGGAAACTACAACATTTTGATGAATAATTGAGTAACACTTAAAATTTGAAATTGGCAAATTAAGACATCCAAAGAAACCAAACTTAGAAAAATGCTTTGCAGGCTTAAAATGAATGTTCATAACTGAATAATGCTGAACAACAAAATTAACAGAAAATTTGTTTGCAGTATATTTGATCGCCATATTCATTATATTTGTATTTTAACACCAAGTTTGTTTATTTATCAATTGCTCTTTATATCCACTGATCTTTACAGGTATATAATGTATAGGTAATATTTTCAAAAGCAAATTTTTTATTTTAAGTGTAACACAAACTGCCTTTACTTAAAATTCAATGTTACAAATAGCTACAAAGTCATGTTATCTTGCTTTTGTTACAACATTTAATTTGGGATCACGTTGATAATGATAATACATAGAAAACAAAAGTCTTCAATGTGCAGAATGGTTGGACATGAATAACAACGTTTTAATAATTTTTAAATAAATGTGTTGATTTAACACCCGATTGGCATGCTGTACAATTTTTCGTTTTTTTTTTATTTTTTTTTGAAAAAATGCGAATGATGTTTGGATTTTCATAGTACTTCTTAAAAATTACATATTTTATACATAGAGTGCTTATGTATGCTAGTTGCGAAAGTATTGTTGTTTGCATACATGTGCATAAGTAAAATTCGTACATGTCACTAAATCATCTGAAAATTATCCCGACGAAATATTTATATTCTGATTGTGCTATTCCAAGAATTGTCCGTTTTGGTAAAACTTGCATTTTGTTTTATTTTTACAGTTACTGGACACCCTCCCGGTGTGCCAAGATTTTAATCGTGGCCTCTGTAATCGACCGGCCTGCAGATTTGTGCATCTACAGGAAGGTAAGTTTATATCTTAAACGACCTGTTTAAAATGCCTTCGTGTATCGTGACTAATATTTGTAAATATGTGTCAATTTATGGGCAATTTTATTTATTTAGAATTTGCAAATATATTAGATTTTGGTTTTTGTTTTAGGAGACGGGGTGGAAGTGGTGGACCAGCGTGTCGCTGTGTGTCGCGACGCTGCCAAGGGCCAGTGCGCCCGCTCCACCTGTAAATACTACCACATCCCCATCGCACTGCCGCCCGCACCCGTCATGGCTGCCCTGGCCTCTTACCTGCAGCAGTAACAACAACGACGACGACAAACCCTTTATTTATGTCATGTTTATATAGGACTTTTTATTATTAATAATGATTAATTATATAACGGTCATGTAATGACGAAAAAGTGCTTGTGTTATATTAGTTTTTTTTTTTTGATTGAAAAAATTAGCTTTGTGTAGTAATAACGAGTGAGTGAGAATTTCAACCAAGCCCTATGTTGGAACGACGATTGTAAATTTTCTATTGTATCCAAGTTTATAATAATTAAATATATATTATATATAGGGGCTCGGTTTGAGCCACCCCATATTCATAGTTTAGAAATACAAAGAATAAATGAGCGTCCTGCGGGTTTGACCCAGGCAGTGGGCCCTGATAACAATAGTCAACAGGTAGAGTTGGACAACATGAGGGAAAAGGAGTAAGTAATCAACTCTTATCTGCCTACTTTTAAAATAAATAATCAAAACATGGTTCATTAAATCATAACAATTCCATTAATATTGCTTTTCATTTGACTTAAGAACGTTGTAAAATTCCATCCAAATCCGATAAAAAATTGTCTGCAGAATTTTGTTGCCATTAATTTAAAAATTAGATTATTAAATTAATCAACCTCTCAGGATAGTTACTAGTTGGTAAATTACTTGTTAACTCCTTTATGGCCAATTATTGTCCAGCTCTGTCAACAGGGAGATATCTGGAAAGCGCTTCAATTTATTGTGATCGTTGCTTATGCATATATGCACTTTTTACTCTTTTTATAATTGCTGTGATTTTTATAGAGATGAACGTTAGGAACGATGTAATGTGTTCTCTACAACAAACAAAATAATGTAAAACGTAATGTAACATCCTTTAAGTTTATACTTAATTTTTTTTAGTTGTCTGTGGGCACAAAATTTCAAACCAGTCCTCAGGCTATATTTCGCTCTAGTCAAATTCTATTCTATATGATTATCATTAAATATATAGTTATTTCGGTGTAAACTCGATATCTCCCAACCAAGTGCCACAATAAAGCATTGAAATCGAAATAAATGTTCCTGAAAAGCATTTAACGTGAATTCTAAGAGTCCAATAAATGGTGTCTGGTATTAAAGGGCGAGATAGGGCGCTGAATGTGATATCGGGTGGTCTGTGTGTGTGGTGTATTTATGATACTGGCGACGTACGGTCCGCCAAGTTATAATATGTATATAGAATATAAGTTGTAATAAGAGGGAACTTCGTAAAATGAAGTTTTTTCATTTTTTGTCTATATTTAGTGTTTCAAGATACTAAATTTACTAGGTCCTAACAAATTAATTATATGTATAAACAACTTGTTATGTAATATTAAGTAAGTTATCAACTCTTTCCCTTTAATACCAAGATAGAGTGAGAGCTTCCACAACAGAGCATCGTCTCTGCTTGCTTACGCTGCATCGTTAGGTTAGCTCTTCTCTTGGGTTGCGCTATTTCGTGTGCCCCTGCCCATCCCCCGCTACAATTAGTATTATCGTACCATTACATATTCAATCCTAATTTGTTTCACATTGGTCGAGCCGCAATTGATTTTGCAAGCAATCTTTGATGAGCGTTCTTTATTACTTTCTGTCGTCTATTTGCGACTACAATTTCAATGTGCCTTTTATATTCCACATTACTGTGATTCGGATATGGACAATTTATATTGCTTTCATTTATGTGGCAAACCTAACTGAATAAAAAAACAGTATTGTTTAAACACACCTTGAAGATTTCAGATTATTTTTTAAAGTGATGCCATATAAACTAAATCTGAAACTTAAATTTATAATTGTTCTCTCTCAGTGATATACATAACATAACACTCAATGTTACAAATTATAATTTGCATTCGTTATTTTTAAGTTATGTGGTTCAGTAATTAATTATAAGTCAAATGTATACAACCATTAAGATCAATCATTGCACGTTTTCGTTGAAGATTGGACATGAAATCAATATGCACATCAAGAATTTTTTAAAAGCTAAAGTTATGATAATCAAAAAAACGACAACCTCGCAAATTTAAATCGACGTACGTGAAATTATTGACTCGATTGAATATGAACTGTGACGATCTAAAGTAAATATGAAGAACAGTTTGAATGTCCACGCTATTATTATCATCATTATTATTACAGTCCATAGTTAGCCTAACATAGAATAATTTTCTTAACATATAACATTATATTATCTTGCATGTCCCCTAGTAATGAAGTAATGTGTTATCCTAATATAGTTGGTAGATTTAGCCGTTCTTTAGCAAACGTTTATTAATTTGATGCATAGAATTGTTGTATTCTGAATTCATGTGAACATTTCGTCTTTTACACCTAGCTTTACGAAATGCTTTAGCTCCTCTTTGACCTGCTTACTACATTGTACGAAATGAAAAAAAAAAAACGTAAAACCCAACTATAAGATAATAAGATCATGACAATGATTTTTTACATTTAGGATTTTTGTAATTATTAACATATATGATATTTGTTCGTTAATGAGGGATATAGAGGAATACACTTCACACATTGTGAGTCTGATTGAGCACAGCGGAAACAAAAACCGAAACCAACGTGATACACATTGAGGAAAACTTATGACAATCAGGTTTTTCAAGCAAATTCAAATCAAATGTTATATATTCCGATGGCAGAAAAAAAAAACAATGAAAGTACGCATTATATGTCAACAATGTCGTATATTCTGGCTTCCATTTATGTAATATATAAAAGACCATTACTATCGTCCTCAAGTACCCCTCTTAATTTGTTTACGTAATTTTATTATTATATGATTGTTGTTGATATATTTAAATTTTTTTAGTTTTTACAAACGTTGCATTCTTTCAAAGAACTTTAATATGATTTTAAATCGTTTTCTGATAATAGATCGCATTGACCCAGTCAATTCGATCTATCAGATCCATTTCGCTTAATATATATTTGCATAGAACTTGTTTATCGCTACGCTTAGTGTGGATTTTGCTATTCTGCTACGCTGACGAAAAAGATAATTGGAAAACTAACACTCTGATTTTAAGATATTTATTTTAATTATTTCTTCCTGGTTATTGTTATTTTTATATGTTTGTTCATAAGGGTACAGTCAGTTGCCTGTGAGTTTTTGTAATGGAGTTTAGTATATATTATTTAAATTTATAGTTTTTTTACTCTTGTTGATTTTGTTGATTACGTCGGTGACTACCTACTCATCCAAAGTTTATTTTATTGTATGAGGAGTTGTTGAAAAACGTAAACCTGCGTGCCAGTTCACCAATGCAGGCTACCCGTCATAAATAACTAGTTGTTGTTATTAAAAATATATTTTGTGAACATCTGAAATTACCTGAAATAATGAACAGAGTACATTTCTAAAGTGAGCCACATTTAATTTAATATAATGGACTTGTATGTGGTATTACAAGATGGAAAAATCGTTTGTGTTCAAATAAAATTTTGCAGTTATATAAAAAAAATTGTAACGGCCAACGACATTTGATCGACAAAATATATAAATAGATTAATTGGCGAAAATAAAAATACAAATTTAATTCGTAATAGCTTAAATGACGCAAACGTTTTTTTCTGCACCGTAATACTTATGTTCTTTACAAATCAAATACTAAAATAATAATACAGTACATATGTATAAACTTAATATTGTGTATATAGTGGCTCATTATTTTTTCATTTTATCAACAACAATTTTGTGATATTTTAGTAATGATTGTTATTTAAGTCACATCACAGCAAGCAAGTAGCTGTTTGCTCTCTCTGATGAAAAGCAAAAGTTAACACTTTTGATTTCCACCAGTTTTTGTTAAGCATTAGCCATTGCACTTGTTTCAGTTTAGTGACCCGTGAAGGAGGTGTATTTTAAATCCGATTGCGTAAGAGAGAAGGGAAAAACACCAATCTGTAGAATTAACTGAGACAAGTGTTAGCGTTAATATTATTACTTTAGGAATTAATTTTTACAATAATTCTGTGACTAAGGTGAGGTCTATTCAGAAATGAGGAGAAAACTATTCAGAACATACACAGATTATTTTTCGAAAAAAATATAAAAATATGATCTATGAAATATTAAAATATTAAAAGTGGATGTAAATTGAATTAAATATAAGATTGTATGCATGGTTAATTAAGAAAATATTCATGATATTGGAGCAGTTTTCTTCTTGTGTTTGAATATTGGCAGGTGTGTAGGTAGATTTCCTTTCTTTAGTTTTTGGGGCCAGACGAATCGATATTGCACTTAATTCCGTTAGATATAAGCGTTGAAATTGAAAATTATTTATTCTTGTAAAGGAAAAATGTCATTCTGTTTGGGGCCAGTTTATTTGGGGCATTCACTTTTTCCTACACACCTGTTGTTTGGAATTTGATAAAGTGTGTGATTATGCGACTTATTTTCATTTCAAATAAACTCTTGCCGACTACCCTTGCCTCTATTTCGAGTTGTCCTTTCGCCTTATGTTTCATTAAGGAGAGAATGTGCCATAAAATATTTACTGTTTGAATGACAGTTCTCATTCCGATACGTATTTATTTTTGTGTCTCCATAAATCAAAATTTTGTTATTGATCTTCATTATCTTTATATAAATATATATGTAATAATAATATGTAGTCAAACATTTTGTCAAGTTTCCATGTTCACATATGTCTTATAGACATGATGATGATTGATTATTGATATATTATTGTTTATTATTAATTATAATATAAGAATAATGATGTGATGATGATCGTTGGATCATACAACAGAGGTGTGCACCTCCATTTTCTGAATATAAGTAGAGTTAATAAACCATTATGTGAAATTTCAAACTTTACCTTTAATTTCTATGGCCAATATCATCCTTATTCCATACATACAAGAAACCCATTATTGGTTAGGGAACATAATAACTTAAATTATTAGTAACAACATTTTTATTGCATTTCTTGACAAGCCTTAAAAGATTTGGCAAGATCATAACGTCTTGCAAAAAAGATTTTAAAGAAGCTCTAGTGTGAAAATTAATAAACATTATTGGGTAATTGTTTGTATTAACAACTACTACTAGATTATTCTTGAGTAGATTTGTGAATATTGCAAAAAAAATCATTCCTGTGCATAGTAAATAGTCCAGAGAGCTATAAAAATAAAAATTTTTACATTTCATGAATAGATATGATGAGCAAACCATGTTCAATAAATACCGTTTTGAAAGCAAATAAAAAAAAAAAACAAAGCCGCATTATCATAGGATCGATTGATGCTCATAAAAAAATTCATTCGCTTTGATAACGCAAATAAGCGACGCGAGCGATTAATCAACAGTAAACTTGCTGCTATTGACGATGTTTGGCAAATGTTGAGTGCCAATTTGGCGGCAGCTTGCACCCCGCAGGATTAGCTGACAGTGGACGAGCAATTATTTCCATATAGAGGCCGCACACGGTTTACACAATACATTCCGTCTAGGCCAACCAAGTACGGGATAAAAGGTATGGTGGCTGTGCGATTCGAAATAATTTTATCCCCTCAAAGGAATGATTTACTCTACATTGATGAGAGAGAAAACTGCATTAATTGGAACAGTATGCTGAAATAAAACATTTGTTCCACGTGAGTTCCTGAAAAGTCCTGCGCGTCCAGTTTGCAGCTCATTGTTTTGCTTCTACGAAGGTGATGTATCAGATGATTGCCACATATTCTTGCAAACGATCAACAAATCGCTGGCCACTTGTGATATTCTACAATATGGTAGATATTGCTGCATTAGCTCCATTTATCATATACAATGAAATTAAGCCAGTGAAAGAAACCGATAAGAGACGTTAATTTTTGCAATTGCTCACGACACAATTAGCACAGCCTAACTGCCTAATATTGAAGAACGAGCCACCAGTGGACGTATAACGAGCTATCCCAGGATTCGAAGCATCACAACAGTGATTTATTTTCTCATGTATTTTAATATTAAATAAAACCGAAATTGTCAAAAAAACATTTCCTGTGCCTTTTTATTACTTTATATAATCTAAAATTAACAATCAAAACCATCAAAACACACCCCGTCAAGCAAAATACCATACAATTTATTTAGGTCCCTGCGGACCTTTTCACAATTTTAAGGCCAACGGGAGACTCGGAGGATTAAGCAGGCTTTGGGCCATTTTAGTGTTAAATAATATTAAACCAGTTTGATAGTCCACTAACATTTAAAAGAAGCAATGGCTCAGCAATTAACTACTATGGAAGCTAGTAGAGCTGTAACTTTACTTGAAGGAGTACTGTTCTGTCAGGTGATGATGAACATGCAAGAGACAGGAGCTGAAACGGTCCCTGGTGGATTCATACACACCATTATGTTGTTGTGTTCGACGACGTTCATTGAAGAATGGGACAATATTCCCCTAAATGCTTATTTGCATTTCTGCACATGTTAGTACATAAAAATTAGTAGTAGTGTTTTCTGTTTTCAAATGTCTAAAAAAGCTTGTCTTACCAAAGTGCATTTCATATAATGAACTTTGTTACATAGTACTTGGAGTATCTGTATAATTATCACTGATAGATCGATACTTAAAAAAAAACACCTTGAGTTTCAAGTTTATGACGGTTTTCTACATGAGCTAGGGCATCAATACAAACGATAGATTGTATAATTGATATCCGTGTCAAATACAGCTGCGCATATCTACGCTCCTGAAAATTATGACCACTTATTCTTATCTACTTCAAACGCGCAGTGCTATTTTTAACGCGAATACCATTAAGAATTATTTTACTTAAAATTGCTCATATACAAAAATAAATATTACACATTTTTAACATGAAAAGTAGATCATTTTGGTATTTCATATATGTGGCGCGCAAGATTATGTGCAGTTTTGTTCAAATAAATCTTGGATCGAAATTATACAATATTGGCATGAATATGAATTTATCACGTCCAGAAACTAAGTTCCGTTTGGTAATAAAAACTATTTATTGCAAAACACTAGAATTCGTACACTATCTTTTAGTATAGCTCCCACAATTTTGGAGGCACTTGTCATAGAGTGGCATAAGTTTTTGTATGCATTTTACAACCAAAAAAAGTTGCCCCTTGAGTTGTCAATCATGTGGTAATGTCCTTTGCATCATATATTGAGATGGGCTGAGTTGGGTTGGGTTGGGTACCTTAGATAAAATATCTTAGATAATTTGAAAAAGATTGATAAACATTTGCAAATTAAGGATTCAAAAAGAAGGAAGAAGGAGAAGAAGGCAAATATTTGTTTGCGTTGTGCAATAAACGACAGGAACGTGGACAATTTTGGACTTGCCCTTTAGTGTTATAGAATACAAGCTATGCAAATGGTGACTCCGTTTATTTTTTTTTTCTGATGATAAGAGAGAATAGGAATCCAAATTGTCATTTTCGCAGACCTAATTATTTAACTCATATTCACAGGATTTCACTGCAGATTAGCCTCAATTATTATGTATTGGAAACGGTGTAAACCAAAAACTTGTTAGAAGATTATAATTAATTATGACGATAGTGATTCAAACTCGAAGTATTTAAATTCTTCTGATTATTATTTAAAAATAATCCCATAATTCAATATCGTATGATTTAAAGCAACCGGCGATAGTGCAAATGGAACATTAGCTTTGGCCCAAATCGCGCCGTCTGTGGAAAATCGCACGCGCGAATATCGCGTGGGTAAGCCGTTGCGGTGGGATGGATTCCGCGGCTTTCGAAACTTTACGACTCAGTTCAAACCCGGCCGCGTCGCTACACGAACGGGAACGCTTCCGCGCGAAACACCGCTCGCTCACGTGCTCGCGACAGACGACGGACTAAGTGAAGTTGGGCGAAAAAGGCGAGGAAGGAATGGCCGATACGAAGCTGAAGAGCCGGCAGGAGAGCACCGAAAGCGTCGCGTCTTCCGCCACCAACGAAGACTACTCGGAAGACGACAAGGACAACGACTTAGATGACCTGAACATAATCAAAACAGTCGGTGAGTGGCAATTGGGATTCTGCTTAATGCGATTGTTTGAAATTTTCGAAAGTTTGACGATTGTCGTAGAATGGAAATGCGAATGCTTGCGAACGATATTCTCACGTCGGTTAGAAAAATAATGCTGTTTTGAAATAATGGAATTAATTTGAAAACTTCATCATCGGTAGAGAAATCTTAAAAGCACTTCACAAGTACAATAAAATGGTTTTATTTTGAGCCAATTGTATTCATACCGATTACAAGCACATGTAATAGCCAAATATTAGTTTGTTTAACGCTTGACAATTTTCAAATAATAGCACTAACCGTCTATTACCACCATTGATGTTACAAATATTGAAGTAACGAACAGTGGCCATCACAACTTAAACTTTAAAGCATTCGAATAAAGCTGTAACAAATTATAAAAAAATCGTAGCTTTATTTGACCACCAAACTTCTTACGTCAGTGTGGTTCGTTATCAATGGTAACAAAAGATTTTCATGAAAACTTCCCACTCTTATTGTATAAGTTAACTTTAATAGCAAACTTAAATTAATGCCTTGAGAAATACTGTGCAGGCATCCTTTCGAATGTTCCTTATAAAATAGAACATGGGCCTAGTTCAGAGAAAAAAATAATAAAATGCATTTGATAAGGTCGATCATAGTATCCTTCTAAACAAGCTCAAAGTGTTTGGCTTTTCATTTAAAATAACTACTTCAGCCCTACCTGTCCGGAAGACATTGCAGTAAGATATTCTAGCAATATTTCAAGTAAATTTGGGGCAAATTTTGGGGTCCCTCAAGGGTCGAATCTTGGCCCATTACTTTTTCCAATATCTTTCTGAATGTTAATACCATATTTTGCATTGATCAGACCAAAACTTGAACACGCGTCGGTAGTATGGCATCGTTACTTACTGAATAGCAAAATTGCATAAGAAACGTGCATAAGAAAAAGTGTAACGCGTATCCAGATTATAACGAAGTCAGATCAGTATGCCTTCGATCTGAATTTATTACACTAAGCCTTGAATGCAGACGATGAATGAATCTTGCACTATTAAATAAATTAATTAAAACGTGATTTTAATACAATAGAATACTGCCGACATAAGTCGAAACAATGAGGATAAAATAACACTGGCTACGTAGAAATGAAAATATCGATACATGTATGTACATACGTACCCCATTCATGATAATAAATTACCATTACCATTCAATGAATAACACCTATAATTACATTTCCAACGACAACGAGATAAACTGCATTAACCTGCGAGTTAAATTAAGGTCGCACAATTTATAAAAAGTAAATCATTACACAATTTCCTTCCCCTTCATTTGACCATAATAAATAATATTTGCTGTCTCAACGACGAGGTATTTAACTTTTTAATCAAGTTAAATTGTAGTACGTCGATAATTGCTTGTAAATGATTTTGAAATTGATATCGATTTCTTGAGGAAGAGAGGTTGCAAGATTAGTTTATATCTGTTCCGTTAACGAGACATTTATTATCTGTGTATCTTCAATGAAAATTAATTAATTATTCAAGCCGGAAGCCATGTGAATGTCATGTTGATATTACTTCGATTACATTACATTACATATTATTTACGAACCTAATATCGTAGAATGCTTTATGTTCAAAATGGCTAAATAAAACATGGTAACTGCAACATTAATTTCCAAATGTTTGCATATATCAGTCAATATGGATTAGCAGTGATCGCCAGTATTTTACTCTAAATGGGAATTTATTAATAATGTCAGCACGAACATAGAAGAAACGTAGAAGAAAATATATGTACGACTGCTTCACCAATCAGAATAAATATAACGGACGTAAATGCATGGAAATCCTTAAAGAATGGCAAAGCACCTGGACCTGGAAATATCCCATTCGAACTTATTAAATGCGGAACAATAAATCTTCACCAATAGCTTACAATACTGTACCAGAACTGCTTAAATACCGCCCTTATATCCACCATACACAAGAAAGTAGACAAACAAAACTGCAATAACTACACAGAGATAGCAGTTAAACACTCAACAAAGTATAAGGGAAGATCTTGGCAAATAAAATAGAATCAGAATACAAGGATGTGGAAGCAGAGGAACATGGAGGCTTTCGGGCGGGAAGATCAACAATAGACCACCTAATTTGCTTCTCTAAAATAACTGAGAAGAAAACAGCTTATAACCAAGAAACACATCTGGTGCTCATAGATATAAAAAAAAGCATATGACAGGATTCCACATAATAAACTATGGAAGACGTTTTAAACAGACCTAAGAAGAAGTACTCGTACATAACACCTGCTTTGATAGCGTTGGTTATACTTTTGTACTTACAAATATTACCATAGTGCATATGAATATATTGACAATAGTAGGATCGTAAGTATAATATAATAGTTTAATATTAATTGTGACAATCACATACTGTATGGCCTTATGTTTAAGTAAATTATTATTATTAATATAATGTAAATATTTATAACAACATGACATAAAATCAATTCGTTGTTTATTAGTATCGCAATAACTTTCGAGGTATGCAGGCAGGTCTGCTACCTTATTTTATCTCAAAATATTATGACCATAAATCGCTCATTATCACTTACGTTACTCTGTAGATAAATAGATTTGCCTATGTAAATTCATAATCGCAATTTTTACACGAATTTTATATATTTACACAAACCATCAACATATTCTATGTTTAGCTCCTTATTCACTTGTACGTGGGACACGATGAAATTCATGAATGGATCTATAATCGTATTTAGTTTCAAAAACCGAAATTATCGCGTTACTGGTGCCCCTAAAATAGATGTGAATAAAGTCGTAAAATTACGCTGCGCGTCCCGAATTATAAATGGGAAAGACTGCTGTGGCACTACGTAACTGAATGTGACCGATATATCGCGGGTGAATCCTCATTTCAATAAAATTAGATTAAGTGGTGCATTTAAAATTATTTGAATTGATCAAAACCGCTTTTAGTGTCAAGCAGGACCAATATTGTATAGCGATCCACCATATTGTCTTCATGGGTAAAAAATTCTATAGTTAGAGAAAAAGCTAAAGAAACAAGATTTTGCTGATTAGATAAGTTTGTTAAACCAATACTGCCCAAAAAGCAATAATAAATATAATTCAAATAAAAAGAAATAAATTAAAATACATTTAATGCCTATGTAACAAGATCGAAGAAACAAGTATAACAAAAGTTATATGAAGATTGGGTTCGGTTGGGTTGGGTTCAATCACTTCGTTATTTGTTTTAAGTTTTCATTAACATTTTTATTAATCATTTGCTATTAATTAATACATCGATTTTTACTAATTTATTCAATTTGTCTATTATTTTTATTACACGACTGCGCCATTTTTATCATCATTACTTGTTAACGTTACTTATCCACTATTTCTCATCATTAACGTTATGTATCACGTCTTTTTATTTTTGTTTGAGTTGGGTTGGGTGGGGTTTGATTATTAATTCAAAGCTAGTTTTATATCTCGACTAAAGAAAAATGCCAAGGTGTCAAAATAGGCAAAATTGTTTGAGTGTCGAACATTTCAAACACAACAAACAAATTCCAAAGTTGTCGAAAATATTAAAATTGTAAAAATGTTAAATGGAAGAAACTATCTAAATGTCAAAATTGTCAAATGTGGAGAGTTCAAAATTTTCAACGGTGTCCAAAAGGAAAAAAATGCATACAATGCGAAAATTGCGAAAATTACAAAATTGTCGAAATGATCTAACACGATTCTATTTTTTTTCCGAAATTATCTGAAAGGTAGAATGTAAAAAATGCAAAATTACCAAAAACGTAAAAATCGTCGAAATTGCTTATATAATCTAATAGCACGAAACGTTAAATTTCCAAAAATAATACAATATAAAAATTTGTAGAAAACTTCACAGACTCTAGTAAAATATTAATATCTTAAAATAGTCACAGGTGTCATGAAATATTTTTAAAATGTTTAAAGTGCAAACGCAAAAATGTATTATGCCAATCAAATCAAAATAGCAAAATTACAAGATCTTGAAAATGCAAAAAGCAATAAAATATTTCAAAATGTGTTCAAATTTTAAAAGTCAAAGTAGTCAAAGGAAAAATATATATATAAACTATTGCTCGTGAGTAAATAATCTTACTGCAAGATCGAATTCAATAATCAATATTGGTCTTGGTGTGAAGGAGAACGTGAGAAAAGGGTTCTTAAGGGGGGATCCTGCTTTAGAAGGCTCAAAAAATCATTTTTTTTATTACTCAAATCTATGCCTAATATATCTAAGAATATGTATAAAAATTTATAGCGGCTAATTCGCAATATTTTGAAAGATACAGCACTAAACACAGTGAGGTGTCGAGCAAAAAATATACGAACGCTCGGACAAACCAAGCGCGCGCCCCTCCCCGCAGTCACATAACACCGAACTATGTACTGAAAAAAGTTCAATCGGTCGTTCGAAACAATAAAATTTTGAATTCGTAAGGGCTATAGTAGGATTATAACGAGATATTCCGTAAGCAATCGAAAATTAACATTTTTCCTGTTCGTAAACTTCAGAGCGCGTTTTCTCCAGTTTTCGTTTTTACGATTTTTCTAAACCGGTGGGCGTGATTGCGAGAAAACTAGACAAGCAATCAAAACGAAACAAAACTTTTGTCGGCTTCAGTAGCATTCTATTTGATTTGAACTAAGAAGATTAATGAAAAAAATTTCTAAACAACTTTTTTAGCAAGTTGAAATGATTTTCTCTTCCTGCAAAGAGCACATTTATTTTCAAAGCTGAGAAAAATCTTGCATTTCAAAATTTTGGATTTTTTTTAGTTCACCTAGAAGAAAATATATGAGAATTACAATTTTCTTTGGTTTTTTTTTTGTTTCAGACAAAAATTACGAGCTACATCTTTCCCACCGATTGTAGACTGCAATTGAAAGGTGTATTTCTCTCGAAATATTTTTTTTAATGCTCAAATATGCAATAAAATGCGCTAAAAACTTCACTTGACTGGCTCATTTTTTTCTGTCCTAAAAAAATCCCCCAAAAGCAGGATCCCCCCTTAAATGAAAGATTATGTAGCAGATGGTATCACATGCTGGGCATTCAAGTTTTAAGCGCCAAACAGTTACGAAGATAGTAGTACTATTTGTAAAAAACATTGAATAGATGGGAACTGGCTTGATCCTATCCTTATTAATATATATTTTTTTCATAAGCACCACTTTGTGGAATTAACGAATTCAAAGGCATGTTTTCTCGAAATTTTTTGACGTTGTTTTCTGCATGATTGGCTTTGCTATTCACTAAGCTAGTTGGCTTGCAAATGTTAACATTGGGTTTTAATGCCAATAAGACATAATGAAATAGAAGATAAACTAAAAATATCAAACTTGCATAATTTCCTCAAAATATGACTTCATTATTGCAGCAAATGGACCAAGGCATTAGTAAAAATCTAGAAACAGATTGTAACGAAAGTGTTGGCCAATATGGTAGAGGTGTCCCTATAACTGTGTCGTTATATGGCGCATTTAGGGAATTCAGTACAACATAGGAAATCAATGTTAAAGGATAAACAAGTGCAAATTATTTCCGGAAAGCAGGGCTCGTAAAAGTGAATTGTTACCAGGTTGGAATGAACTCAATTTTTGCCACCATACGAATTCAATTTTCTAGGGATTTCACAAAGTGGAACATGATTTTTTTAACAAACAACATATACAGCCGCATTTCCAATGCAAAATGGGAATTCACATTAACAACAGCAAAATAATTTAATTCAACTTATTCTTCTATTAAATAGCTAAGAACATCCACGTGGTTAAGAAAAATACCGCACAATTTCTATTCGTGTATTCCTTATGTATTTTCTGTAACTCGCCGATACAGTCACGACCCAAAATGTACCTTTCTAAGTCATTTACAGTCCACAATTTTTATAATAACTACAAACCTATATATTTATATCGATAATCGATAAAGATTTCCAGCCCCATCGACGACTCCAAAAATAGGAAAGTGAAAGCTCGATTATAAACACTAAAGAAGTTAACGTTTGCCCGTTCTATTTGAAGAAAAAAACAGGTGTGCCGAAAAAAATATTTTATTTATTATGTAACTTCTGTAACTCCGCGCGCGTGTTCCTGCGCGGCGTATTTTCGCTACATTTATGATTAATGTGGTGAAATTAAACACCTGTTTTCAGTAGATTTTCTTTGTTGTTGCAAGCCGTCTAAAATTAAAGTTTTATATTTAAATGCGTGCTATTTACGTCGGGTGGCCCGACGATCAGTGTTTATGAAATTTGTTTTCTCTTTAGCAAGTCGGAGTGAAAGGAGTCTAAAGGAAACGTATTCGCGTTTAATCGATTGCACGTACGGTTGCCAATGCCGAGGCAGCTTTGTGCCGGTTGTTTATCGCATGATCTGTGAACCGTGTATGTCTCAATTATAATCGGGAAGAGGCACGACGTCTGTTATACATCGGCGGCAGAAAAGGAAACCAGTAAGTTTTGCTGTGCTAGGAGAACGTGCGATGTAAAGCAGTGGAAGTTTCTCAGAGAGGCCTAAGTCTTCTCAAGTTTATTTATTTATTTATTTTATTTCATTTATTTATTCATTTTAGACCCACATGGGATTTTTTTGCTTATGTTTATTTTGTTTTATATATTCGTCTCCATTTCTTCCTGTCATGTGTTAATGTCCTGATTCTATTCCACTGGATTACTTTCTTTCTGTGTTTTTATTGGCCTCCCCGGGTAGTTCCTTCCTGTAGCTCAACATGTCTTCGGCATACGAGGTGAGATCGTTATTTAGCGTCCATGATATAGTAGGCGTTGAACGACGTTGAATCAATTTGACACATTAAAGTATTAACCATTTGTTGTTATGGTCCAAGTTCAAGTGTAGTTTTGTCACTTGTTACCTGTACTAATAATTTAGAATTTAAGTAGACGAGTTTAGAGAAATTCTAAAAATGGAAAAATCTGAGGTTCGTGCAGTTATAAAATACTTGCAAGAGAAACGGTTGTCGCCAAAAAAATTCATGAAGACATGGTAGGTGTGTTAGGTGAGGGTACCGATTTCTTACCAAGTGGTGAAAAATATGTATCGAGAATTTTAACTGGGAAGAGAAACATGCGAACATGTTGGTGCTGGTCACTACCCAAGAAAATGCTAATCGCATACACGATACGGCGATGACACATAAACGACGAAATTACGAATTTTTCTTATGGTACTATAGAAAATATTTTAACAAATATTTTGGGGCTAAAAAAGTTGACGCCTGATCACAAACGTTGTAGAGCATTGCATTCTGAAACCTTAGAAAGATACGTTGTCGAATAAAACAATTTTAGCTAGGAATGGAACTAGTTTTATAGTTCAAATAAATTCGCCGAAGGTATGTCGGCACACCATTTTATTATCAATCTTATTTCGAGGTGCACATCTGCACGGATAATCATTGGATGGATATTTTTGCTCAACCTATGCCGTGCATTGCATTATTTTACGTTGCATTAAGGTCGAAATTCCGGCTGTTTTGTGTATTGTCAACACCTAATTTTTATAGGAAGGGTAGCCAGTAATAGTAATTTAGAGTAAAAAACGGCAATACTGCGCAAAATCGTTAAATGATAAACAAGAAACTACGCAAATGAACAAGGATAACAAAAACTCTCGGCTCTTGGACGCTATCGAAATTTAGCACGTACGAGTTTTTTACTTAGTTCCCGGCAGGTACCGTTCGATTGTCATTGGATGGGTATTTTTGCTGAACCTATGCCGTGCATGATTATTTACGTTGCATTAAGGTCGAAAATTATCTGTATGTCCATAATATGTTTTTTATCCCAGGCATAGCCAATGATAGTAATTTAGAGTAAAAAACGGTAATACTGAGCAAAATCGTCCAGTGATAAACAAGGAACTACGCAATGAATAAAGATATCTAAACTTCCCCACTCTTGAACAGCATTTAAACTAGAAATCGTTCGAATATATAAATATATTTTAATAATAAATACTTCCAGCCAAAGAATGTCATTTTGTCTGTGATAAGGCCATACTTCGAAAAAGTTTCTTTTATTTGTGCGTACGATGCTCGCGACAGTGAATATTGTTTGAATGAGTTATTTTTAATTTTATTACGAGGGGAGATCATTATTTATCGTCGCTTACATGGTAGACTTTGAATGACGTTGAATCGACAAAACAATAAAAGAGCTAATTCCTCGACGTTGTCGAATTAACGACAATTACGTAAATCTTTTATTTTATAACGTGAGAGCAACGGAATTATGTTTTAGAGTTGGCCCTGGAAGAGGGAGATAGACATACCATAAATGTGTAATTTTAATCCAATAAAATAGTTCATTTAAACTGTCACTTTTTGAAGTATTGTAAAACAGTTTTTAATGAAATTTTAACACCAATTGTGAATATGTTGCACGACGTTAAAGGAAGAGTTACATTGTGATGTCGGTAGTGGCCATATAACTCATCTTATTTGATAATTACTGTTGGTTGTCATGATTAAAATGTATTATTTAAAATGTTATTGCCAACATAACCTCAGTTTTTACAGCTTTGCCTGCAGTTTGATTTCATCTAAATTTAAGTTACCGGGAAAGGGGTTGGTACACCTGTTAGTAACGGCGAGTAGTTCTATTACTCAAAATTAATCTAAGACATACGCGAAAACTTCCAAAGCCCTCCCTGAATCACAATTCCGTTGCTCACACGTTATTATTTTCACGATTGTAGCAATCTTATTATGAGTAATCTATCCCTCGCCGTTTCATGCGATTTTGACAAACTATTATTCGCATAAAAAATGGCAGTTTGGCAAAGTTTAAAGCAGATCCGAATGAATTTCTTTCTCGATTCGCCACTGATTCGCCAAAGGTTTGGGGCATCGTTGGAGCAAATGCATCGACGTTTAGGGAGATTATGTAGAAAAATAAACGTTCGACATTTCTTCAATTTGTTTCCTTCTATGTTAGGGACCGCAAATACTGATCTACCCTCGTAATTAACGACAGTGAATGAATTGATAGCAACTAAAACGAATACAAATCGCTAGATTAGCATTGCACGTTATTATTAACTATTTATATAATATACAATACGCTTGAATGTCCCTGAATCCTATGCCACCACAACATACTAATTATAGTTTACATTGTTTATGTTTTGTACCCCACGTTTTTGTAACCAGATATTTTGTTTTTCTCGCCGTAATTCATTTTACAAACCTTTACGTAAACTCGAAAATAACAATGTGTTCCATTTACAATTTTTCCGAATGGCCATTAAAACTGCAAACAACGGCCGGCGGTTATTACCGAACGTTGTTAGGCGAAAGATAGTTAATTTTTAAAAAATAAAATGTATTTTTGCGCGCACGACAGACGATAAAACGCGACATTAAATGTTTTAGTGTCTGGTTCTTGAACGTTACAACATAAACATTCTATTGTTGTACGTAGAGAGCCGGGAACACCTATCGCGAAAATTGATTCGAAAAATGCCGATTTGTTGGTTGGGAAGTTGGGAAGGTCACGTGTAGCCGCGAAAAGTCTGTCCTCGAAATTTCGCCGATGAATCATTGTGCATGTGTACGTCCGCATTATTTTTAGGTTTTAAATTGGGACCGTTTTATAGTTTTGTTGTTTATTGGTGTTTCGGAAAATTTTCGTCGGCATAAAAAAATATTGTTTCCTTTGCTTTCATTTGCTTCCCGAGCTATTTCGTGCCATAAATTTTGCTTATGCAATGGTTGGGTTTATTTCGATACGGTAATAAGGAATTTAAGTGATTTTAATTAACAATTTCGAGCAGGGCCACGGTGTGTTGTTATTTTTAGGAATGTGTTGGGGCGCGACAAGAAATTTTCTATTTTGTGATAAAAGTGCCATTCTTGTAAAAATGAACCGAAACGACAGTGGAAGTGAAGAGAATGTACTGGTACTCCACCGGAAATTACTCAAGCAGCGGCATCGGCAATTGCTAGTTTGAGAAAACCAAGCAAATTCATTCGATAAGGATGAAATCGTCCTCTTTGTGGGCAATCTACGCAACATTTTTAAAGTTGCCTGACGCTGCTAATTACACCGGCCATTGTTTAAGAAGGTCATCAGCGACGATTTGGTTGACTGGGGTGCAAACATTACAGCTTTAAAGCGCCATGGAGGCTGACGCAGCTGTTGAGGGTTTCATGGACCACTCGTTAAACAATAAAATCGAAACATCAAATAAAATCTTGAACGCTGTTCAAGATAGTGCTGCGCAAAAGAATACCGAGAAGATATTGCTTTAATTTCGATGAAAATAAAAGTGGAATGGCGTCAATTTACATCAAGTAAACAAAACATAATTTAATGGAGAAAATTAAAAAAATCAATGGGTTTCTTCAGAAATTGCCAAAATGTTTCTAATGTCACTGTTAATGTATATTTACCTAAGTAGAACAATTTAGTAGTTTTGTATTGTTTATTAATATGGCTGCGCTCCGCTCGTGCGTAACAAAGCTCGTGACTAAAATGCCGTTTATAAAACTTGTTGCATAATATACTATTACCGACCAAGGGCTGTAACAGTTCAGAGTTCAGTTTAACAACTGAAGTTAAATTGAAGGCAATTTTCATGCTTTACATAGGGCGCTTGGATGCTGTTTTTAAGTGTTTCGCATTCAACAACATAGTACACACAATAACACAATGCACACCGTAGGAGTTAGTTCTCGGAAAGCAGTGCAACTTGCCAAGCAATATTACTGCGACGAATTAAAATTCGGACTAAAAATAATTTAAATGAACGTAAAACAGTTTTAGATGGAATTTAAGTATAGTTATAAAGTTTTATTAAAATCAAAAACTAATAACAAGTTAGAAGCAGTTTATAAAGAACCATACATACCATAAGTGGTAAGTGAAGAACCAACAAATGTGCATAAAACAGATTAAAACTTTATCGCGGTTGAGAAAAAACATCGTGTACTAGATAAGACAGAAAGTTGGAACCCCTACACTTACAGGATTAGTATTTGTCCGGCACCCTTGTCAAAATATATGTACACAAGAACCATCAAATTAAAATATGGAAATACAAAAAAAAATTAAATAAATAATGAAACCATTCAACGACAAGTATGGTAATGTGACCGGTGAGCTTGCCGATCGCCACACATACATTTTTTTTTTTTTCAAAACGCGGATTACATTGATTTTTGAGCAATGTTTATTACAGCTACATCTGAAACTCCGACTTCGTATAAATACGTTGTCGCAAACGGAATGAGGATCCTTGCAACTTTTAAATTCAGAGTTGCATTTTAATTTTTTTATTAATCAAAACTATGCCAAATAAGAAGAGGCAAATTTTTCAGTTAGTCTAAGCTTCAGCTTATATATAAAAACATCAAGACATGTTGATGCACTAATCGTCTAATATGGTATAAGTGAAAGATTATTTGGAAAGTTGACACAGATAGCCATATAAACGACACAAATAGTACATAAAACTAAAATCGCCTCAGGTTTATAGGTCACTGGAAATTCTACACGAATCGGTTTTAATACAAAACCCAACGTGGATATAAGGCACAGACAATGTATCGAGGGGATTATATAATTGCCGAGAAATTTAGATTGGCGGCCGGTTTTTAAACTGCAATAATTGCTAATAATGAGCTTAGCGGACGCTACGCTATGGTACCGCCGATGCAGTAGTTACGAACGTTTACTGCCGTAGAAAGTACAGAACGGGTTTGAGATTTGTCGGCTGAGGTTAATTACAGAAAGGTGGTACATTCATGGCATCGATATATTGTAAATGAATTTATTGTTCATAACTACACGATAATTAATATATTTCATTGTAGTGTAAATCATAAATATGCATAATGTGGCAATTATGTGGGTTTTATTTGCAAAATCTTACCTTGATCGACGGTGGATTCACCAATTGCATATAATTAAAGATTTGCATGTCAGTGAGAATAATGTGATGTGAATGTAGTTAGCAGAAAAGTATTAAATGTGCTAGGTACCTACATTTTTGTGCACTGTTTTATCATTCAGTACTTGTTATATGCATCATGTCAAAGCAATAAAATATCGTCAAAAATGTAAAAAAAAAACTGTAAATGTAATGAAAGAAAAAATAAAAGAAATTTTTTTACCATATGTATTAAAATATACTGAGTGACAAAGTAACACGTCGTGGCATGGAGTTGGCGAGGTTAACAATTTCCTCCTGGGATATTTCATTCCACGCCACCTTTATTTCATGTCGGAGCTCTTCTAGAGTCACTTAGTATATTTCACATTACCATAACTATTAATTAATGCGTGTCAACTGACAGATTCGATTAAGCTGAGATTTTGCATTCGCATAGCTGGAACACGAACTACACATTAATGCACACTACTGCAAATGGACTGCTCATTCATGAAAACTTAACTTAGTTTACCAAGTTTAATATATAAGTATAGCGAGTCCGTTGGACATAACATACCCCATGCTTGGTATAACAACATTTTTAAATTAGAGAGAATGTTTATTGCATGCATTTATGTTGGTACAATTAGAAACCATAAATTAGCTTCCAGCAGTACATCTGCTGGGGCATAATCTCACATGCTCGGAGCGAAATTCAAATTGCCGCTATAAACTATCGTTATCGTTTTATTTATGGCGATTTATCAAAGGCTACCCATGCCATCCTATATTGCAGTAATAGAAAAGAGTAATTTTTAGCTTCTTTTGATGATTACTCACCGGCGCATCGCATTTATTGCAAGAAATAATACTCATTTATCTAATGTAATATTAGAAATGCTCGTTAAATGTATTATCATAAATTATATATACTGGATTGGAACGCATTTTTGAGGGAGATTAAACCAAATGATTAATTAAAAGGTAAAAATAAATGTTTGATTAAAAAAAACATTAACCGTATTAACCGTAGTATAGAGATTTTTTTTTTTGAAAAACTATCAATAAAAACCTGAGTTTCATCTCATCCACGAATAATTTAAGCTTTCGCCCCAAGATTCAAGCTAGGAATCCAAACAACCAGCAATGTTTGTAGATTGTTTTTATTGGTTTTTTTTTTATAAAATCAAACAGAACGAAGAATTTGATGTTTTTATTGGTGTTTTTTTCTTTTAAATCAAACAGAACGAAGAATTGGATTTCGTTCGAACAATTTATATTAAAACATATATATAGTTCAGGTAATATTAGAATTAGGGCAGTTTACGTTTTAGATATTAACAAATGTAACCATTACGGCCAATTCCAATAGGAATCCAAATATTGGCTTAGATCATTTATTACTGCAGTGTAAACTTCTGATTATAATGACGATGAAGGTGATTTAGAAACGAATTGGATGTTGCTAATCAAAAATTACTATTGCTATTGCAATTTTGCAATTAATAAATTGGAGGCTAAAAACTCGAGCTCCGTGAGCGAGCGGAAGAGGGAAATAAGTTTTTGAAAAACTTATAGAACAAATTTTTTGCCAACTTGCATGAAAACGCCAGTTCTTGCAGGAAAAATGATAAACCTCGTGATGAAAGACAAAGACGTGTTGTTCTAAACGTTCCGCAGCGACATAAAAATATTTTATAAATCGAACAAGAAGAAAAGATCGGTTAGTGTTCGATTTCCAGATTCCCAAGATAAGATGCACAAGTCTTATTGTAAACGTAATTTCCATGTCCATTTCTTTCAAAATTACGATCACCCAAATCAACACGAAAATATTTATCATTTAATCAAAAATAAGAACACGGGGCCATATGGCGTTCATGGTCCTCTGAATTATGAGCCACACTTGCCTAAGGTTGAAGTTGAGAGGGGGGATTCGGGAACATGTTCAAAGAAATTTATATGATCATGACGTCGATAAAAATGTGTCAACTTGACGCACAACCAAGTATTACGAATGTTAATATTGTGACTGGTCAAGTCACTTCCTTAAAGCAGGTTACAATCCCTCCAACTTATTTCAGATAAAATAAGTAAAAATTTTCAATAAATTGCTAAATTGAATTGCTCTATTATATGCACTAGGTGTGGATCGAGATAATGCAACCAATACCATACTGAAGATTTTAATTGAAAATTACGATACGATGTAAAAATCCCCTGACGCAGATCAAAGCAATGTAATCAACGATGCGAGTGAAGATTGGCCTAAAAGGTAAGTCCCCATTAAATTAAAACGACGATTTGAAGAGCTAAACTAGTGAATAGCCTCGTAACATCCTAGATTGTGCTCGTTGTGTGACGTATGTTTGATGGATTGGCACATCTATACAGTTTCATCCCATATGTTCATGTGGGTTCGTTGTATTTGTAGAGTAGCCGTTGATGTGGAGCTCCCAATGTAAGGAAACTCATAAACTATACCATAAAAATGTTCGCCAAGACTTAACTACGTATTTTAGTGGAATATTTAACGATTGTCATATTATTTTTGGATCGCCAGCTACTAATGCTTGTAGCTTTTTATCTAAGGCAACAGAGTCGGCTTTATTTCCGTGAAGATAAGTTAAAGGAACAAAGTATGAGGATCGTGGCCAACTTCTACGTATTCATTTAATTGTGAATCTAATTAAAATGACTACAGAATTCATATTTTGCTTTGTTTGGATTTTGGTTACGATTTACGGCGGAGTTTATGAAATTTATTCAGAAGAAGATATGCTTAATACTTTCAAAAATCCAAGTCAAAAAACGATTTCGACAATTTCAAGAATTTCGATAAGATGACAACCATGAACGTGCACATCCACATCAAAAATATTCTAACAAAACTGAGATTGAAATAAATCAATGACGTCAATACGTTTCATGCCCCAATAACAAACTTATGTTGACAATTTAGTACGCGTTGATCTACCACTACTGGTTAATACAACCTCGGTGGAAATTGGAAATGGACGTTAGGAGAGAAGGGCGAGGGAAGCGGAGTTGCTAGGGGAGTTAAAGGGGACGAGAGACGAGGGCAGGAGAAAGGGGGAGGCAGAAAAAAGTAACTTATGTTGCAGATGAGATGAACAGGAGGTAGGAGGTAGGTAAGGGCCAGGACGAAGAGAATATGATTGAGTTGCTTAGAAATTGTAGTAAGATATATGTTATTGATATTGATTTATGGAGAGGAATGCCAAATAAAGTTTTTTTTTAAGTTCGAAACGTTGTAAAAAGTCATAAGATAAATGATTCGACAAAGTAAGTACAAATTAAGCAATTTTGATGTATTAGATGAACGGTTTTGTAGTTGTAGGTAGTTGACAATAAGAAGATTTTGACCCATAGGAAATGAGGAAATGAAGAGCAACATGTCAGTCAAAATTTCTGGATTTCGATAATTATATTTCAAAAATGTTCCCAAAACTTTTTTTACATACATTAATCTAAAGACAAAATTGAGAATTTATATGAGCACAACCCATATAAAAATTAAACAAGTCTCTTTCACTATTCAAATTATTGAACATTGATAGAACAATTATTCTTTATTTTATTAAACACAACAAAGAAGTAATCACTTATCGCCAAAACCAAATCAATTCAGAATTAGATAAGTTAACCTTATTATGAACAAATCAGAAATATCTTTGATCAGATAAACCTAACATTAAATATTATCGAACAATCGTGCGACATTGAAAACGCTATCACATTCGCCAGATTAAGAACGCCACAGAACAACACACTAAAATTAGAAACTATACTTTAAACTTGATGGCCACTGAAATATGTTTCTAGATTTGCCAAAAATCGAGTATGTTACGTGGTTTTTTTTATTGGTATTAAATATAAGTTATTTTTGAAATTTGAAACCACAGTCCTCATCAATGTATGACGTTTGTATTCCACAAAAAATGTGAATTGTATTTTATAAATAGGCCATAGAATACTTGAGACTCTCTTAGATTATTATAACTAATGGCTACATTGTTAAGAAATCGATTTTGATAAAAATTGCCAAAAAGATAACTTAGTTTCAGACTTTCCATGCAACACAGGTAGACATCTACGATGTCACATTCGTCTTGTTTTACACATTATCGTGTTTTTCTTGCCATGAGACCTGTCTAAGATTATACCACCGCGAGTTACTCGCGGGGCGTCAAACATACTGGCGAAACTTTTAATGCGGTCGTTTCATATTCATCTACGTCACATGATCTAAATTTACAACCAATAGCCGTCAGAGACCGCGACGTACGCCCGACGTGTTCCATCCGCAAACAGCGCCCAAAAGTTATTTTATTTGCATGGGAGAAAGTCCGATCTCGAATCGGAAAAAATAGAAAAACACGTGTGCAATGGACGTTTTATTTCGGACGCGGTTCTCCGAAAACGGTCGAAAAATAATGCGGCGATCTCGACGACACGATCGCACTTTGGTTTCGACGGCGCGAAATCGCAATCGAGCGGTAATTTCACCGCGAAATTTGTAATTATTATCGTCGGTCGTTGAGTTCTGATCTGATTTATGGAGCGCGATCGATTTTATTAGAATTTTGAAACGTGTTGGCGTTTGTTAGTTTTACGGGGTTTTGAACTGAGGCGTGTTTGTGATCAGATAAATGAGAATGAAATTAAAATTATATTGTATATGAAAAGTGCTGAAAAAAACTCAGTGCCTATTAAAGATTATTTTTCATGGCCTTATAAAAATTATAACTAACTATTCAATGCAAAGATTGTTTGCATCGTCAGTAATTTTTTGGGACCTGCTAGACTTTATTTCCTTTATATTATCGTATTTTATTTCTATGTTCTAAGTTCAAATTTTAAATGTAATAAAATATTAACGAGGGAATTTTTTGACCAAATTTGGCAGGACTAGTGGACTAGTCCAGGGAAATAGATGATTAAAATTTGAAACCCAATCATCAAGTAGCCATGGGAATTTTTACGTTTGTGTCATTTTTTAGAGGTGGTGATAGACAAGCAATTATCGAGTCATTTTTTGAATTTGTTCCACTTTTTCGGATCCCGTTCTTTAGTTTAAAGTGTTTCAAGTGTTTAACGATGCCTAGAGGAAGGAGACCTCAAGTTTACCAGCAGTTGAGTGACTTTGACCGAGGGCGGATTGTTGGTTCACGAGAAGCAGGTTTTTCGTTTAGAGAAATCGGCGACCGTTTGGAACGGCACCACTCAACAATAATGCGTGTTTATCAAGCGTGGTCTGAACATGGGGTTGAACGTCGGAGAAGAGGCACTGGTGCTCAAAGACGAACCAATGAACGTCAAGATCGCCGCTTAAGACTAATGGCCTTGAGAGACCGATTCTCTACAACTAGATCAATAGCTGATCGATGGTTAGGTGAACAAGGTCGTCCGATAGGCTTGCGAACAGTTTATCGTCGAACAAGAACCTTTGGCTTGCTGTCTTACCGCCCACATCTTGTGCTACCCCTCGCTGCTCAACATCGCCAGGAACGTTTGGCCTGGTGCACGGAAAGACTTCAATGGATCTTGGAGTGGCATCGAGTTGTCTTTAGTGACGATTCGCGATTTTCTTTAGGAATGCATGATGGTCGAATGACTGTTAGACGAAGACGTGGAGAAAGGCGCAATCCTGATTTTTCGATTGCGAGGCATGTTCACCGAACTATGGGGTTGATGGTGTGGGGTGCTATTGCTTACGGCAGTAGGTCACCCTTGCTCTTCATTCGGGGCAGTATGATCGCCCGACGCTACATTGACGAAGTGGTAGAACCACATGTTCTTCCATATCTTCGAGGGCTGGAAGACCCACTTTTCCAGCAAGATAATGCACGACCTCACGTAGCAAGGGTTTCTCTTGACTTCTTTGAAGAGGCCAATGCTAATCTTTTGCCTTGGCCGCCAAGATCTCCCGATTTGTCGCCCATTGAGCACGTGTGGGACATGATGGGTAGAAGATTGAGGAATCTACCGAACCCACCGTTGACAATAGAAGCTCTACGGCATGAAGTACAGGCTGCTTGGGATGCCATACCCCAAGAAGACATTGATCACCTGCTGGAATCAATGCCAGGGCGGGCCAATGAGTGTATCGGAAATAGGGCCGGACCAACACATTATTAAAGAAAAATCAAAAAGATGAAGTGTTTTCTTTATCAAATTTTAATCAATTGTTACCTTAGACTAGTCCAATGTTTCTGCCAAATTTGGTCCAAAAATTCCCACCCCTTCTAGGTGTTGCAGTTTATATGTCACTGAGTATAATTGTATTTAAAGTAAATCTTAAACGACGTTACACGCAAGTTGATTATTTTAGTTGCAGCTAAGTCATTTATATTAATTAATTAGGAAAATGTTTTTGGTATATAAGTCATTTCTAAAATAAAATTCATATTCCGCCTTGAAGATAATAGATTGGTCTAATCAGTGTTATAAATTTTCAGTAAATGAAAATTTCAATGAATAACATAATTCAGCTTAGAGGATCTGAAAATATGCGACTTTCTATTAAATTTAAATTTTAAAGTTCAAAAATATCAATCAGGGGCTTAGAAATTGATATTTTCTTGAAAATTGTTACAATTTTTTAACGTAAACAAACCTGGTTCTCAACACCTATAATAGGCATTTTTTAGACAGCACCCCTTAAAGTATCTATAATTTTATTTTCTTGCACACGGTCTTAAAATTAACTGTTTCCTTCTTTTTTCAGGTGAGTTTCCAATCGTTAATAACATGTAAGTATCATACAGAAGATTTATAATGTACATGTTATCTTTTAATTTTTAAGTTAAGTTTGTGTTAAGAATTGAAATATTAGACATATTAGACGTTGAGTGACGTTGAATCAATTCGACACAAGACAAGACATGACAAGACATGGTAGGTGTATTAGGTGAGGATGCTGTTTCTTACTAAGTGGTGAAAAATATATCTCGAGAATTTTAACTGAGAAGACAAACATGTGAACATGCGAAGGGTGCTAGACGACCATTGACTATCACTACCCAAGAAAATATAAATCGTATACACGATGTGGTAACGACAGATAGACGACTGACCATTCGCCGGATAGCTGAAATTACGAATTTTTCTTTTGGTAATATTTTAACAAATATTTTGGGAGTAAAAAAGTTATCTGCACGTTGGGTCCCACGAATGTTGACACCTGATCAGAAACGTTCTAGAGTTTTGCATTCTAAAGCCAGTTTGGCAAAGTTTAAATCGGATCCGGATGAACTTCTTTCTCTATCCGTCACTGTTGATGAAACGTGGGCTCACCACTTCGATTCTGAGTCGAAGCAACAAAGTATGGAGTGGCATTGCCGAGGTTCTCCGCCACCCCGCAAATTTCGTGTTTTGCCGTCCGCTGGTAAAGTTACAATTTTTTGGAACGCAGACGGAATTTTGATGACTGATTTTTTGGAACGTGGACATACAATAACAGGCTCCTATTATGCCAACTTAATTTCAAGATTGCGCGATTGTGTCAAGAAAAAATGACGGGGAAAATTGAGCAAATGAATTCTGTTTCATCAAGACAACGCTCCTGTCCACAAAAGCCATGTTGCCGTGCTATTCTGAACGAATTTGAATTTTTTTGTATATTTTTTCCCGTATATTCACCAGACCTGGCCCCTAGTGATTTCATTTTATTTCCAAAATTAAAAGAATATCTTCGGGGGACCAGATATTAGGACGATAATGAAGTGATGACGACCGTAAACGACTGGTTGGAAGAGAAACCGAAAGATTTTTTTCCCAGAGGGATCAAAGGTTTGGATCCAAATGCATCGACGTTCAGGGAGATTACGTAGAAAAATATGCGTTTAATATTTCTTCAATTTCTTTCCGTTTATGTTAGGGATCGTAAATACTGATCTCCCCTCGTACTTTACAACATTAATAAATGTAAAATACATCTCTTCCATAGGTTAAATATGAAATCGTAATATTTTAAAACCATCATAAATACATGTGTACATGCACGGTGCACCTACAGCGAACTGTTACAATAAAATTTGATATACATGTTCGGTCTCAACCATCGCGAGATATAAATACATTCCTCGCTAATCTCTGGCTTGCATAAAATTTAATCTGATGGCTATGTGTAATTTTAATTTAACTTTATCTAACCGAGATTCGTATCAATTAAAGACGTTATTATTCTCCTCGTCTTTAATTATAGATATCAAACGCGAAGATTATGTTTTACGGGCGAGCGTCTCCTGGCCGATTTAATTAACTGCAATTTCCTGATCGCAAGACGCGGCTGTCAAAAATCGTTTACGCGTCGACAATATTGAAATATGCACGCGGTCCGGGCCCGCTTTACGCATTCGGTTTATTTTTGTTTTTAGATCACATCTGTTGAACACTTTCCGTCTGAAATATTAAAAACTCTGGGGAACGGTTTTCAAAATACAATCAATTAAGACAAATATACAATACGCTCGTTATGATTTGATGCGATGAGTTTCGGGATTTTATTGCGTGTTTTTCTTTTATGGCGCCTTTTTAAGTGCACGAAATGATGGATAGGTAAATATCGCGATTTTTCTTGGCGGCGCGCGTTATGTTGTATTTTTAAGAGCCGGTCGTCCCACCTGTGAGTAAACTGGCGCGTACGCATTTATTCGATGTTCGGGTGATTCGACGGTTTAAGTGTCGTATCGAAGATTTTGGAGATAATTGTGTGGGATACGCGATGACGTCGAAAGTTATATATATAAAAGATTTTGTGTCGCCTTCGATGACAACCGTGATAGGAAATTGTTTACATACTTTAGGGTGTATAGATTAAGGTCGCTTCGACAGTTCGACACATTTATCTGAAGTGCGATCTTTACGTGGCACAAAATATTATAAAAGTATGTGATAAAAGTTATCGTTTAGGATAGCAGGACAGTTACGAGGACAGATCAGTATTTACGGTCCCTAACATAAAAGGAGACAATTTGAAAAAATATCAAACGTTTATTTTTCTACATAATCTCGCTGAACGTCAATGCATTTGGTCCAACGATGCTCCAAACCTTTGATTCCTCTGGAAAAAAATCTTTCGGTTGCTCTTTCAACCAGTAGTTTACGGGCGTCATCACTTCATTGTCGTCGTAATATCAGGTCTCTCGAAGACGTTCTCTTAATTTTTGAAATAAAAATAAATCACTAGGGGAACTCTGGTGAATATCCAGGTTGTTCAAACAATTCAAATCCTGCGTTCAGAATAGCGCTCATGGCCACATGGCTTTTGTGGAAAGCGTTGTCGTAATGAAACAGAATTCCTCAATTTTCCTTCCGTCTTTTTTCCTTGACACAACCGCAATCTTGAAATTAAGTTGGCATAGTACGAGCCTGTTGTTGTATGTCCAGTCATCAAAATTGCGTCTGCGTCCCAAAAAATTGTGGTCATAACTTTACCAGCGGATGGCAAAACGCGAAATTTGCGGGGTGGTGGAGAACTTCGCCAATGCCACTTCATACTTTGTTGCTTCAACTCAGGATCGAAGTGGTGAACCCAAGTTTCGTCAACAGTGACGAATGGAGAAAGAAATTTGAATCTTCAGAATACAATACCCTAGAACGTTTCTGATCAGGTGTCAACATTCGTGAGACCCAACGTGCAGACAACATTTTTAGCCCCAAAATATTTCTTAAAATATATCTGTAGCACCATAAGAAAAATTAGTAATTTCAGCTATCCGGCGAATGGTCAGTAGTCTATCTGTCATTACCATATCGTCTATACGATTAACATTTTCTGGTAATCCAGTACCCTTCGCATGTTCACATGTTTGTCTTCCCAGTTTAAATTCTCGAGACATATTTTTCACCACATGGTAAGAAACAGCACCCTCACCTAATACACCTACCATGTCTTCGTGAATTTCTTTTGGCGACAACCTTTATTTTGCAAGTATTTTATAACTGCACGAACCTCTGATTTTTAGAATTTCTCCAAACTTGTCTACTTAAATTCTAAATTATTTGAACAGGTAATCAGTGACAAAACTACAATTCAACCAACGTAATAATAAATTAATATGTCAAATTGATTTAACGTCATACATAAATCCAATATAACACACACATATTTACGCTGTTAATAACATGAAAGAAACATTTATTCGCAATTCTCCCGCGAATCTTCCGATCGTCGACAGGTTCAATCACGAAAATACCAATCTACTTAAATATTTTTAGAGCATACCTCTATTGTAAATCACTCTGCATCGTACTAGAAACAAGTTTACGGCCAATTAATTGATAATATTGCCCCCGTAAAATGTAAATAATTACCCGCGAGAATTAACTTCCTATGAAATTTATTAGATTTGGTTTGGATGGAATATAAATGCGAATTATAAATTAAATCATAGCTATTATGGTTTATACATGATTACGTCAATGCATATTAAACATGGCCCAATTTATTAGACATCACAAATTTCACGTATTTTGAAGAGTTATGGGATCGTTAATTCCGATTAATTATAATAAGAAATTTATTTTAAACATTCCATGTCAGCCTTTATTATTCTATTGCTTAAATCTCCTTAATTTGCAAATCCTACAAACTAGTAACAGACAACAACCGCGTCTCTTACTACATACATACCTACTACGAGTGCCGAAATGAATTGGAAATAAATAAAACGTCTGATTACTTGCAGTTCGTTGTTGTTTCTCATCTTTTTTCTTGTTTTTCTTATCTAGTTTTACTTTTAAACTAATTCAGCTAATTTTCTTTGGGACGTTTCCCAAAATGTTTCCTTTTTGAATATGGAAGGAAGTTCTTTCCCGCGCACATGTACCAATATCCATGGCTGTAAAGTATTTCGCAGCAGACAGTTCCAGTACCGAACTACCGAGCATATCCACTTTCGTGGTTAATTTGTTTAAGAATTGTCAATACGACAATTCAATGAATTTGGACCTTGCAGTAGAACTGCAGGGCAAGGTGGTGTGAAATTTACAATCACTGGCTGTGAAACCAGAAAGAAACGTAAACAGTGAAAAATATATAAATGAAAGAATAATAGCAATTGAAATAACAATTTGATAACAGCCTACGAACCAAATGATAATACGAGGAAGAAAAAGACGAGATCTTCCAGCTATATCAACCTTAGACAAAGAGGAGAGAAATGTCATAATTATGGGAGAGATGACTGGATGTGTGGGCAATCATAACGAAGGAGTCGAAAGATATATTAGATCATATGAGGAACCAAAGAAAAACGACAATGGAAATTTAACTCAGAATAATAAACGACCTCATTATAATGAATTCAAAATGTATACATACAGAAAACAGGTAAGAAATAAAAGGTGAGAATAAGAAGATAAGCAGAAATAGGAGGCGATCACTACTTTGTCCAGATGGCAATTTTACCAAACGATGAACACACGGAGGAAGCAAATATCAAAAAAGAAGTAAAAAGCTATAAACTGGAAGAAGATGAGACTAGGACATATACCAAACTAAATTAAATGAAAATGAAACAAATATTTTCGTATTATTTTTTTTTCCTATTAAAAATACAGCAATCAACTTACTATTGGATACTGAGAATCCGTCATTGTTCTTCCCTCAGTTTGACAATACTTTGTGTTTGCAACGTTTTACAAAATGTCATACAAGTTAGAATTGCGGAAATGTAATGAAAGTGAAAATTGAAAGCTACTTGGAGAATCGAAGATTGTTCTTCGGCATATAAAGACAATTGAGAAGGAAGAAAACCCCAAAACTAAGAAATATAAAAGATAAAAAGGTAAACGTTCTAAAGCAAGAGAAAGATATAATGGAGTCATGGAAACAATATTTCAAGGCACTAAAGGAGCTACAACGGGAAGAGAAAAATTAACTACAAATACAAGAAGGAGGCGGGAACTGGACTACCCAACAACCAATATCATTAAAACAAATCAAGTCAGCTATCAAGAAGAAAAAAGTAGGTAAAGCCCCCAAGTCAGTATGAAACTATAAGAGAAATACTCGTATATGGGGGAAAGGGCGACAAACTAATTTCAGGACATGATGAATGAAATGTTAAAACGAAGCCCTAAAGACTGGAATACATGAATTAGAATGCCACCGTTTAAAAGGGGAGACACAAAAGGTTGCAATGATTACAGAATACAAGAATATTAGAAAGAAATTAAGAAAAAACTGGAAGGAAACGGAGTCTTAAGATAACTGGGAGAAAAACTACTAAGAGAAGGGAAAGAAATCTACATAAGTGTGAAAAGACGAATCTGAAGAATGCGAAACAAAGATGTGCCCATTATCCTGGACCAGCCACATATCACATCTATCACAGAGGTTGTCCGCGGCCATCTTTACCATTCGTAGAATGAAGAGCATAGCTTCCCGGATGTGTGCAGAATGACATACTATTCTAACTTCCATTCCATAGCTACCTATGGAATTTTATTATGGGGTTCTTCTGCAGGAGCAGAACACATCCTAATGAAGCCGAAGGAATCAATAAGAGTTATGTGTGGTGTAAACAGACTTACTAGCTGACGAATTTTTTTCAAGACACAAGGTATACTAACTATACCAATTATTTACAATAAGCTGTCACCATCCCTGAAGCTATACCCACCCCCAAACTGATGACCCAAGTTAAGAAGATACTTCTATCGGAAACCTATTATTCTATTCAAGAATTTTTAATGAGTAACGTTTCTTCATGAAAATCGACCTGTCATGTAATTTTCTTGATGACAAATAAATTGTTATTATTATTATTATTATTATTATAAGTCAAGGGTACTTAGCCCTCTATTGTTCTCAATAGTTCTAGACGATGCCATAATTTTCCGTTAATTTCGCAGTTTGTTTCGTTGGATTTATCGGATTGGGTTGACTTTGTAAATTTTTTTCGATTAATTATTCTGACGTTGAAAATCGATTTAAACGTATATTTAAATCGTTATGGTGACCTACGACCACGAATCTACAGGTATTTTGCATTCCGTTGCAATAGTGTAATCAAACAAAACCGATAAAAAATGAATTTGTTAAGACTTTTGCTTCGGTCTTCTTACTGAATAATTCGACAATATTTTTATCTTCCCCTCCCCACAAGTTCCTTGCGGTTCCTCGGTATTGGTGGTCCTGGTCTTGGTGTGTTTTGTTTTTTAACGAAACGTACAACTTTTAACAAAAACCTTCCGCGTCTCTTACTGCGCACATTCTTCAACGCCGACTAATCTGAACTGGAAGTAAACAAAGCATCTCTGGTTATCTTCACTCCGTGGCTCATTTTCATTACAGTACGTCATTGTTGTGTTATAACTCATCCAGTTGTCCCATTGTGCCAGTAACTTGGTCATATCAGATTATTTTATTATTGAATTTCTTCGTTTCATTATGCTAATGATGTTTAACTTTTCCTATTTTTTTAATTATTTTCTTGGGTTATTTGATTAAATATTAGCAAATGGGTTTAAAATACGAGAAACCCAACCCAACCAAACCCCCAGGTTGCGTTGGGTTGCTCGTGTTTTAAACTATTCATTTTTTATTGTCAATTTGACATATCACATAACGTAAGAAACTACGTTTAAAAAAGTACCCATAATTTTTTTTGCAGTTTTGTCGCTGTTTTTTGTTCAAATTTTTGTTTCGATTTACGGCTATGCTAACACTATTGTCCCTCAAATGCCTTTTAAACATTTCGACAATAAATTGAAACAATTCAGAATTGTAGCTTGCGTCTTGATTATGACGTGAGCATTTATGAGTTAGTGCATTCAAGCTATATACGCCCACATCGATCATAGCAATGTGCCGGAAGATTTACCACTGTGTACATTCGCAAAACAATTTTAAAAATCTCGTACGAAAACGTAAAACCGTATTTATTATTATGAAAAAGATTGGCACTAATTTCCAAGTACAGCTCGCACGCCTGCCAAATTTTCAATACGACCGCGCCCGTGCCGTGCCACAAAGCAATTTATTTGTTCAAGTGCGAAACGTCAGTGAAAATTGGCGAATATGATTTGGATAAATGTAATAGAATTTGCACAAACAAACACGGCCCGCTAAACCGCAATAAATAAACACATCGCGCAAGCGTTTTCGGAAAATTCGCGGAAACTAAATCACATTCCCGTGGCGTTTCGAACTTGAACTTGTCCACCAATAAAAATTGCGTCATCGTATACCCGTTCGGAAATGATTGCGAATGGAAATCGAAAAATCCTCTCGCGAATTCAATCAACGTCCGAAATAATACACAGCTTTTGAAGTGTTTAAGTTGAAACAAATGGGTGATTTATTGGCGTCCGATCGTTTACAATATGCGCGAATTGTAATTAAGAGTGTTCGGGGAATTTCGGCGGTTTTTATAGATTTTATGAAAAATGCGGGACTATTTATACTTTTTAACCCAATTAACGCGGATCGGGTTAAATGTAACGGCCGTTGTGTAACTAATCTGCGTTTGTTTATCTGAAAAGCAGCTGCTTTGCATATTTGTAATGCTGGTAATAAAGTGTTTATGTTGTGGCTAATATTCGTGGGAAAATCAAAAGTATAGCACTTTTGATTTTTCAGTATTGATTGGACGTCGAAATTGCTATTTTGTTATTTCTTTTTATATTTGTGGCGTTTGCAAAATGTGTCTTGCTACTGGCTCAATGATTTATTAGGCTATGGATTTGTGGAGGAACACTTTTAAACATAGATTTAGGAATGTGTGTCGGTGTATTTGATATTGCGGTTTAATATATTATAATTATTTCTGGTCTTTGCGTCTGCAATATTAATTTCATAACTTAGCTGATATAAACGAAACGATCCCCCCATATACGAAATTATACTAATAATGAGAAATAAGGCCTTAAACCTGTAGTAATACTATACAGCATTAATAAAGGTTACTACTAATTAATTTAGAAACAATGGATTATTGTTAAAAGATATTTTTTAATTAAATTTGGATGTACTACAGAATTATTTGCTACAAGATATCTATTATTGGTGATGGTAAAAACATGTCAGATTTAAATCAGCCCCTACTCAAAGAAACCACCCCACATTAACACAAACATGGAACTTAATATATTTACACCTTCAGAACTAAAACTAATTATTGTCGTATCTACGTTCAAGACAACATGACATAGCGAATAACCAAGTTTTTTTCCAGACCAAATTTTCACAAACTAACAAACTCCACGAAAGCAAGTTTTTAATAATTTTTAAGGGGTTGTATAAAATGAATCGTTGCGATAAAATGATACAACAGGATTTTATTTCATCACAGCTGATGTAAATCTGGTAATAAATAATTTTGTACAACCCCAAGAAGCTACAAATGAATTATACATTTGCAGATGTTCTGTCGCGGAGCTCGAACAAGGGTAGTTTATCAAAAAAACTGCCTATAAAAAATTAAGCTTCTTCGCTATGTCGTGGTGAACGTAAATATGACAATAATTAATTTTGTACAACCCCGGAAAACTCCAGCACACACACTCATGTAGTACTTGTGGGGGTAGTTTCTCCGCAATGGTCGTGAAAACGATCAATGTGCTTCTTCTTTTCATGTAATGTAAATCGTTGTACAGTTGCACAAAATTATTTGTTAATAACTCCAAGATTCCAAGATTCTTACAGTGGTAGTTATCAAACAAAATAGTATGGAAAAAATCAAGCTTCTTCGTTATATCGTCCTGAACGTAAGTGTCGCAATAAATATCGTTGTCCAATTCCAGGAAAGTAGCAATAAATTATAAACTCCACCCTGTACCCTCATATAGTACCTGTGGGGTAGTTTCTCCGTAAAGATCGTTGGTTGTGGTTGGGTTGGGTTCGTTTTGTTCAAATTATTTTTTGCCTTTGTTCATAACAAAATACTTATTAAATGATGCTTTAGATTGATTGCGTTGGTTTGGGTTCTGGTCGTTTTGAAATGCAATATTTTTTAGTTTTATTTATTTTGGTTGGGTTGGACTGGGTTCGTTTCGAACAAATTGTCGTTTGCCCTTCGTCAAAACAGAACACTTAGTAAATAATCTTGGGGTTGACTGAGTTGGGTTCACTTCCAGTAATGTTTTTGCTTTTATTCAAAATAAAATAATTATTGAATCCTGGTTGGATTTAGGTTGCGTTCGATTGGGTTCGTTATATACAATTTATTCTTTGTCTTTGTCCAAAATAAAACACTTTAAATGACGATTTGGATCGGGTTGTGTTCCCTTGAGCCTTGGGCTTTGGTTGGGTTCACATCTAGTTGTGATTTTGTTTTACGTTATTTCGATTTTATTTTTGTCTGCTCAAAATAAAATCATTAAACTTGCTTTGAAATGGGTTGGGTTCGTTTCAAGTATTTTTATACTTTTGTTCGAAATGAAATACGTTTTGCTTTTATTCAAAATAAAATAATTATTTTGGTCGTATCGGGTTGGGTTCCTTTCATCACAGCTTATGTAAATTGGGTAATACATAATTTTGTACAACCCTAAGAAGCCAAAAATTAATTACAAGCTTGTGTTGTGTTCTGTCGTGGAGCTCTTACAGGGGTGGTTTATCAAAAAAAAAAATTGTGGATGGTTTCTTTAAGAAATAGGGTGATTAAAATCTGACGTAGGTTTACCATCATCGATAATAGATATCTTGTACAAATAATTCTATTATAGAAAACTATTATTTTTTTAACAATAACTTTGCAAAATGAATTGTTAATAGCCTTTTTTCATTTGTAGGATAATTCTTATAATGATGACAGTCGAACGATTTATTATCTCATGTATCAGTTTTTTCCTGTAACTTTGTATACAAAATTGTACAAAACTAGTACTAAATTCCTATAGGGTTGTATTTGAAAAACTCAATATGGGGGGGGGGGGCAACCCTTATTATTAATTAACATTAGATTGCAATTAAATTTCAATAGCATCAACAATATGAGAAGAGTATCAACATTTCTCAAAATCGTCGAAATTGTACAAAATTGCTGAAGACGTAAAAAATTTAAATTGCACATGGTGTGGGCCAAAAAATAATTATTAATATAAAATGTTATCGCTTACATTACCGATTTCATTTCCCAATATCATCCACCGTCCAGAGCACCAAGACTATCGAGAAACTCCCCCAACACGAAACTCCACGAATACACTTACAAATGGCGTCCCGAAACTACAATTTTTCACGAAAAATGCAAGAAACGAAACGCACGGTCGATGCTTCCATCGCCATCGCGACCAGACTGATCAGCTTAATTTTTTGCCCTTACGTAACATCATCGTCATCGGCACGTTTGTCACTGTAATTGTTACCGAACGTATCTGATGTATGATGCCCATGATGATTTCTTTGTTCGAAGTTGTTACAGTTTTCAAAATATTCTTCATTAAATTGGAGAATTAGAAATTTTATTTCTAAATATACCTTTCGTCGCTTCAGTTGAACAAATGTACCAAACGATATATAAATAAAATGACAAACGGCATATTTTTAAGTTAACATGGTAAATTACATATCCCTACGGACACGGTCCAGTAATGTATTTAATGAAGACAAGTCTATATTTAATAATTTTAATTAAAACTTTTTCATGTTTCAATAATTTCGAGTTTTGCGTAGTTTGCTGTAGTAAGAAAATGAATGTAGATCTTTCTACGTCGCGATTGCCTATATCAAGTTCACGTTCTTTAAATTTACAAATTTTACAATTAAGTATATACCAGCTTTTCGATCCAGCAACCGTGATTACTGTTGTTCATCAGATGTCACTTTAACTAAGGAATTGTTGTTCGAAAAAGCTGGTATTATTTATTATATATAATTAAATTTATTTTGAAAGTCAATGTTGGCAAATGGGGTGAAAAGTGAATTAATGAAATTTCTTGTTTACGTTTGGAGTAACTGCTGGAGTTAATGGGAAGTGATAATAAACTAACTTTTATGTTTTTTTTTTATAAATTAACGTTAGCTGTTTCATAAATGTAATTCAATTCCTTCAAATTCGAAAAATTACTACATTAATTTTTAAATCTAAAAATGCTGAAAACTTTCAAAACGTCGCAAAAAATTTTTGGAAACATTTCTGTGGCGTGACTGTTTAAGTAAAAATTTTCTAAAAAAGGTTAAACTTTATGGTTGTAGTAACAATACTTGCATTGTTACATTATATTAATATTTCATCAATATTTTTACTGAGATTATTTTTCTTTTATTTGGGAAATTTTAATTGCTTAATAATTGCAAAACCTAATGCCTAACCTGTCTTCTCAAGTTTACAAACAAACACGAGCATGTTTATATCGTCCATACTGTAAGCCTTTAATAATTTAATTATTTTAATAAAAATTCGATTCAATTTAGAATTGAGACATGAATTTGATGGATACGTCGTCCCTCGTCAAAAAACAGGTGTACTGTTCATCAAATACATAATTATCAACGAATTGACATTCATATAAAATATCATCACAGCGTTCCCACATAATTTTTCTCCTACACGTAGCCGAACACAATTGGGCGAGACATTACGAAGGTTCTAATTTTTAATAGTGACGCCCACGTCGACCCGGCTCTCGGACGGTCGCCAAGAAAATGTTATATTCGACACAATTCACAACATGCGTACGTCACTACTGTCTACAATAATATTTTATTTTTCCGCGTGATTGTAAATAATAATTTGCACGAGTTTTTCTGACGATGCAGCTACTCAAATTGCGACCAATCCGATAAATATTTATATCTGGTTTTATTTAAATAATATTTTGCACCAACCTCTCTTCAACCACATCCCAAGGGCTGTACTTCTACGTACAGCACATCACAAAACTCTTCAACAAGGTGATCGTGTCTTTTTTTGAAATCCATATTGATTTTCATTGACAATTTTAAATTTATTTTGCACCAGGTTTTGTACGGTACGCATATTAAAATAATTTTATCGAAACAGGTCCGCAGTGATTGTAATTTGTATGCGCATCCTGTTTGTAAATGGTTTTTTTCGGACACCTGGGGATTCCTTTCACTTAAAGTGAACCATTAATTTTTTTTTAATCAATCGTGCTTATATTGTCCATTCCAGCTGATTTGTTCCAGTCTGACCACGAACTGTCTTTAAAGAAATATCATCACCATCATTGCGTTTTTGTTCTTCTTCCCATGAAATAAAATTACAAGCTATGAACTAACTACCTGTTCACTAAAAATGTCACCCAACTTGTCCCCTATTTCACTTTCAGGTTTCTTTATAGGTTTAATAATTCCTTCGTCGCCAGTTTTTCACCTCGTTCTCTTCACGTCCATCTTGGATTATTCCAATAATTTAGTATGTTGTGTTTTTTTCGCTATTTTTATTTGGTAGTCAGAAATAGGCGTTGTTATAGTTCATTCTGAGTTTTTTCCTGCTTTCACCATTTCCTTGGAAAATTTCCACACTTCTTTTGATGTCATCATAAATCTGTTGATCCACCCAAGTCTAATTCTTTTGCTGACTTCGCTCCTTTTGATAAACAGTTTTTGTGGCACTTCCTTCGATTCTGTATACCTCGCCAACGTGCATGCAATCAAGTAAGGGTTCGATATTTTTATTTGCACAACACTCTGTGAATTCTCCCCCGGGTCCTATTATGTGTACGTGAACCAGGAACTCATATTTTAGAAGTTTATATTGAAATATTAAAAATAACTTAAGTTATGAAGACCTTGTCAATAATCTCACGAAACTTTCCAAAATATATTATGTTATCTGTCAGAGATTTTGGGGTGCATCTGGTTTAAGCGAACGAGTTTACCGATTACATAACTGACTATCCATAATATTGCCGACGCTATATTAAGATCATGACGAGCGCATTAGTGGAAACGAAAGCCGATTTGTAAAAAAACAAATATTATAAATGTTACACATTTCATATACGAGTATTAAGCTCTGTAATAAGCGTTCAGTAGACATAATAAAAACACAAAATATCCTTGCGTTCCAAGATAAAGCAAGACATTTTTATTAGATGAATCACCGGCGATTGCTGCATCAATTTTTCATTTGCATTTATATTATTTATTTAGACCATTTGAATAAAAATATTGTTGTGTTACTTTAATGAATTAGGTTACCCAGTAGTAACATTGACTTTGTATTATCTAATTTCATAAGGACAATTATAAGGACAATCAACGGTGCTGTTGCAACGTTGGCGGTAATACTAGAAAATGAAACAAGAGGCAATTTCGTTCTTGAAAATCAACTCGTACGCAACGAAATTCCAACGAATGTCAACAAAATAACATGCGTATTATCTTAAATAACAGATATCGTACGTGACATTAGCATTTATTTATTTTTATTATGTAAATGAGCGGCTGTTACGTTTTATGATTTTATCACAGATCCCCAAAAATACTTTAAGCTTTTGTTGACACGAACTACATTCCGTGTTTTACGCCGCGTATTTTAATCGCGCAAATCTAACCGAAATGGAACCTATAGCGATGTAATTGAATTCTGATCGAATGTTTCGCGTTTATGTGTTTCCCGGGAGCAAAATATAATATGGACTTAAAAAATTTAATAAACATCAATTTTCAGTTTAACATTTATTTTGTTGTTTCAAATTGAACGCCCTGCCCTATATATTATCACGTTTGTTTTTTATTTAAATGACTTTATAATAATATGGGGTTTAAATAGTTTGAATCTGGAAAAATGCATTAAGCAGCAAATGAAAATTTAGAAGGGTTGGCAAAAATACATAAATAAAAAGACGATAGCAAGGTATGAGGAATAGAAACAGCAAAGGGGTGAAGTAAAGATGGAGATAAAATAAAGATAAAGATGGAGAGAAATAGTAAAAGCAACCAAAATGTATTCTACAGAGTCTTAAAAAACATAAGAGTCAATAGTAGACAATAGTAGACAATAGTAATGCAAGGAGTGAAAGGAGGGATATCAGCAGGATGAATAGAAATGGAAAAATTACCTTCAGAAATTAATGGAAGGATTAGAAGTTGAACAACGAGATTGGGAAGAGGAAGCAGTAGATCAAGATCAACAATTAGAAGATGTAACTATGGAAAAATTAACAGAAGCCACTAAAAGACTGAAAGATGGAAAAGCACCTGGAACTGATCAGAAGGGATTTGCTACATTATAAATTTGCAATAAATAAACACCCAGATAAAAAGACAAATCCATGGAATGCAAGATACTTTTTCATTGACAACCACTACTAATGAAAAAGCATTATTAGCAAGTCATAAAGTTGCTTATTGCGTTGACAAAACCAGTAATCCGCACACAACTGCTGAAAAACTTAATGGCCAGCAGCTGCTGAAATGGTACATATAATGTTTGGCGAAAAAGAGGCTGCAAAGTTAAAAATAATACCTCTGTCAAATAATATTATCCAAAGAAAAATTATTACACAAATATTTGAGTGCCCTTAAAATATGTAAATTTTCATTATAAGTGGTAGAATTTTCATATATTCTTTTCCAGTACTTGAACTTTTTGCCACCATATTGTCCACTCCATATTGTCCACGTCTCTGTTTTTGAACCGAATGTCTTATTTTGTTTAATTCGGTGTAGCTTCTGTTTTAGTTTAGTTTTTATGGCAAGTAATTTTATCCACTTTTAACTTTACCTCTCTTTCTACCGATTATGATTTTTAATATTTTTATTGTTTGAACTTCTGTGATGGTTTAAATTTTTGATGCTTTCCATCTGTTCTCTGTAATTTCCTTTCTAAATAGGTTCCATTTTCTCTTCTGGAGTAGTACTCGTGGAATTAGTACCTTGGTGGTGCACTTCAAGTGCCATACATTTCACAAATCTATATTCTGTGATATGATTTCATGTGTTTCAGATCATCCTCTTGCATATATTCGGTGAATGCATCGCTTTCTTCGTTGTTTGGTACTCTTGGTAACAATCCAACAAATGTTTTTCCAATTTTTTTTTCTGATATGAAATAGGGCGTTAGTATAAACGCGGGCTGTTTGTATACGAGTCCTGATGCACAGCATTGTCATAGTTATCATTATCGTTGTCGCTGACATTGTGGCGTTGCCCTCACCCCGCCGTCGCCGTCGTCCGAAATCAAGTTGAAACCCCACACCGACATCATCTTGTTCGTGTTTTTCATCGATGCATTCGCGTAATTATTTTGATAATATGTTGGATGTTACGGGCCATCGCCCGTCATAATATTTATTCGCGGAAAATCAGGAAATGTTTTATCGCAAGTTATCCCAATAAATATTACCGTAACTATTGAAATGTGTACATATTTCAATTGGAATATTGACCTTTTACGCACATCACACGCCATAATATTATGCATAACGTACACAGTGTTATTGTTTTAAAACTATATTTATAGCAATAAAATCATTTGCATTGTTACAGTGAACAGCTCGTGTTGTAGTTTCTGCTAAGAATAAAATGCACTGACGTGCGCGTGCTCTAATTGATTTCAAGAGGTTTCAAATAATCAAATAAACTTAGATTAGTTATAAAACCTTTCAGAATAATGGCGATGACGTTTGCGGTGGCAGTGGCCATGGCCACATCTGTGACGGTGACGATGACGTCCACGTGCACATGGACAGAGTATCATCGTTGTGATCATCAACACGTTCATCGTCATAGTAATGATCATGATGATGGTCACAGGGATGGCTATGGTAATACATAATGTAATGATTATTAATGACCATGGTATTGTAATGGTGATGGTAATCATAATAATAGTCATGGGCATGATCATGGCCACGGTCACCGATACCCTCTTCCTCATTGGCATTTGCATTACGCCGAAAGCTACTTATTTAACATTTTAATAGTAAATCGATTATTTCAAAAGGTTAAAGTTATATTAAACGTTCAACAGAACCAATTGAGATCAATTAGAGTAGTACACGTCAATACATTTTACTATTAGCAGAAATTTCCCCATTTCATTTAATAATTAATACATTTTGATTGATTTTAGTGCCTTTAACGTGTAAAAGGTCAAGATTCTAACTGAAACATTTACACGCATTACGGTAATATTTATTAGGATAATTTGCAAAAAAAAAACATTTCCCCGTTTTCCTCGAATAAATATTATGACGGCCGATGGCCCCGTAACATCCAACTCATTATCAAAATAATTACACAAATGCACCGATGAAAAACGCGAACAAGACGCGCGCTGTCGGGATGCGCTTTCAACTTGATTTATTTGCCCAATTAAAAATATCAAAGTGTATTTTATATTCTATTAAATTTAATCAAATGTGTGTTTATAACGTGCGTGCGTGTGTATACTACGCCGATTTTATGTTTCGCTGGATTTACTTCAAACACATAGTTCACTCTTCGTAAACATTCGTTTCTGGCAGGCGACGGCGACCAACTTTAATTGTATCAACTGGATCAGTGTACTAGGTTTTGCGAATTAATAAGGCAACTAAATTCGCTAAAACAAGCTATGACTTTCGTTGTTTATTCGTTTTAATTTATTCGCGTAATCGACTTGGCCAAATTTAATCGTATAATTATGAACATGGTAATGGTCGTATCTCTTTCCATCCGCCAGTCGTTATTTGGTCCGCGGTGCTGATTATGCCAAAGATGTCACATTGCACGTATGACAGCCAGGAGGGAAATTATCAGAAATAATATTTAAAATATAGAAGCGACAAAAATGTCCAAAATGCAGACAATTAAGATTAGAACATTTCAGAAACAATGCCACGATAATTTTAGACGACGAAAATATTTCAGAATATTTACTCCGAAATAAAATGAAACGAAGGTTTTTATACGAACAACATTCGAGGACGTTCCTACTGACGTAAGGTATAAGAAAAAAGTGAAATTTGAGGACAAGGTACTAGTGTGGTGCGCCATTTCGGAAGCTGATTTTTCAAGACCATATGTTATGCGATTTTGGGACGAAGCTGTAAACGCAAACATTCATATTCGAAGATGTCTCCCCAAATTAGTGCCTTTTATTCAAACGCATCATGTTAAGGGGGGATCCTGCTTTAGAAGGCTCAAAAAATCGATTTGTTTTTTATTGCTCAAATCTATGCCTAATATATCTAAGAATATGCATAAAAAGTTATAGCGGCTAATTCGCAATATTTTGAAAGATACAGCACTAAACACAGTGAGGTGTCGAGCAAAAAATATACGAACGCATGAACGCTCGGACAAACGAAACGCGCGCCCCTCCCCGCAGTAACATAACACCGAACTATATACTGAAAAAAGTTCAATCGGTCGTTCGAAACAATAATATTTTGAATTCGTAAGAGCTATAGTAGGATTATAACGAGATATTCCGTAAGTAATCGAAAATTAGCATTTTTCCTGATTGTAAACTTTAGAGAGCGTTTTCTCGAGTTTTCGTTTTTACGATTTTTCTAAACTGGTGGGCGTGATTGCGAGAAAACTAGACAAGCAATCAAAACGAAACAAAACTTTTGTTAGCTTCAGTAGCATTCTATTTGATTTGAACTAAAAAGATTAATGAAAACAAAATTCTAAACAACTTTTTTAGCGAGTTGAAATGATTTTCTCTTCCTGCAAAGAGCACATTTATTTTCAAACCTGAGAAAAATCTTGAATTTCAAAATTTTGGGTTGTTTTTAGTTCACATAGAAGAAAATATATGAGAATTACCATTTTCTTTGGTTTTTTTTGTTTCAGACAAAAATTACGAGCTACATCTTTCCCACCGATTGTATAGTGCAATTGAAAGGTGTTCCGTTTAAATATTTTTCTCTCAAAATATTTTTTTTAATGCTCAAATATGCAATAAAATGCTCTAAAAAGTTCACTAGACTTGCTCATTTTTTTCTGCCCTAAAAAAATTCCCCCAAAAACGCTATTTTAAGGCCTCCTAAAGCAGGATCCCCCCTTAATGATAATATTATGTACCTGCCGGATCTGGCATCGTAACATTATGCCAGAAGAACCCAATATTGGTTAAGGCAACAAAATATCCCATGTGTACCTAAAGAGGATACCCCTCCCCCCGAATGTTTCACAGGCACGTCCTATAGAAACGTTTTGGGCTTCACTCGGTAGAAAAGTTTACGACGGTGGGCGGGAAGCCCAAAATGAAGAGAAACTACGACGAAGAGTTTTTCCAAAAGATTCGAGAGTTTAACCCACTTACCGTCCAAAGGCATTCGCACCAAATTGGGAACCATTGAAACCCATAAAGCTTCACCGAATCGTTTTCTGTACTACCGAATTAAATTAAACCATTAAAAACAATTATATTTCAAAAATATTTCCAAAATTGTTGTTACATACGTAAATTAGCTGTACCTTTCTCGCCCTTGCAAAATTAATAAAGTTTCTAAGCTAGTAGTATAACAATTATATTTTCATGAAAACGAGACTAATTGTTCTCACATATTGAATCCTGGAGAATAAAAACGTTTTTGAAAAAAAAACGGTGATAATATATAAAATTAGATTACAGTAGTTCAACGAAATCAATTTATATAATTGAAATAAATTTTTCTCATGCTGTTCATTAAGAATATTTAGACTAATATAAGACTAATATATATTATATATAACCAGTATGAATATTATTATTGGCTATTAACACAAGTTTCCCATTTGCAGGAACGGGCACGTTTGGCCGGGTTCTCCTCTGCCGCAACAAATCAACGGAGGAGTACTATGCAATGAAAATATTAAATTTGGCGGACGTCATAAGACTGAAGCAGGTGGAACACGTCAAAAATGAGAAAAACATTCTGGTGGAAATACGACATCCTTTCATTGTGAATCTGTAAGTTACGTTAATCAATTACATACCGGCTATTTAGACAACCAGTTAGGAAATGCATTGTAATTTAACGAGTACGTTATTTATAACATTTTATTATTAATAACATTTTAAGTTAGATGTTTAACATCTGCCAGCGGATCCATATTCTAATGGATTAGTTATTAAAAAATCAGCAGTGATTTTTTTATCATTACATGCCTTAAAGGCATAGGGCTTGGTTTATTGTCCTTCTTCACTTCTTCCATTGCAGACAACCACGCTTTCCTTGGTCTTCCTCTCCGTCTTGGTCCTAGTAATCCACCTCTCAACGCCGTTTTAGTTACTCTGCTCTGTGACAATCGCTCCACATGACCTAAACAACGTAGCTGCCACACTTTTACTACTGTTACTATATTGGCTTAGCAGTGGAGCTTATTTACTTCCCCATTTGCCCTTCTCGCCCATACTTTTTTCTCATCGTAGTATCTTTCTTTCCCATCTCTCTCACATTTGAACCTTTGTTTAGGGTTCATGTTTCATACGCACATGTCACTGCAGGTCTGATAGCTGCTTTATAAATTCTTTATTTTGTGTTCCGTGATAATTTTTTTGAATTTATTCTCTGCTCCTTGTTTCCCTGTGTTAGTTTTGCCTTCATTTCCTTGCAACTGCTGTTTTCTTTCATTATATGGACTCCCAAGCTGTGTACTCGTTCAAAGTTTAATACACTTTTCCATTTTCTATTCACATTATAAGATCCGTTTTTTTTCGCCATCTCTCATAGTTCCCATAACCATATACTTTGATTTTTGGTCGTTTATTTCCAGGAGCATTAGTTTTGTTGCCTTTTCCAAACTTCTCATTATTTTCCTCAAGCGTTTCTCCGTTTTAGCTATTATAGTTAGGTCAACCGCATACGCCGAAATTTCTATTCAATCCGTTCCGACCTATTACCGTCTCAGATGTTAAATAAAACTGTTGAAAACGGGTGAGCGTACCACAGTCCATTTTCCATTTGGAAAACTTCAATTTCCTCCATCTCACTTCCTAGTTCTATTTGCTCAACTTCCTCCGAGTTCAGGAGCTCCTGGAAAAAATCTTTCCGCCTCTATGTTACCCCCCCTTCCTATCCTATTAAATTACATTCTTTATTTTTGCACTATATTTGTTTGGTATGGAAACCTTCTTTTGATTTTCTAATTTCTTGGTAAAAATTTCTTATTTCTTTATTCTTAAATTTTTCTTCCATGTTCCTTATTTTATCTTCGTAGAAGACTTTTTTGTTCTACATATATTTTTTGCCTTTGTCTTCCGTAATTTGTAATTTTCTTTGTTTGTTGTTGTATTATTTATTATCATTTATTATTATTATTATTATTATTATTATTATTATTATTATTATTATTTATTATTATTATCTTTCCCGTGCTTTTCTTTTTTTATCTGATTTATGATTCAACCATCAGGTGAGGTCCTTATGAATCCTCAGTGAACTTTTATACTTGGATAAATTTCCAAGTTAACAAAGCAAATCGTACTCGCCATCTGATAGTTATCCAAATATATCAACTTTTATGACAGTTGTAACAAAAATATATTTCGCCAGTCCGCCAACGTTGTTAATCATATTAGGGCATTCGAAATAATTTTAATGGCACAAGTCATCGGTTAATTAGTTAATTAATCTTTCTTCTCGATGTGTTGCCTACACAACGCGACAAGTTTCATCATGCATAGTACGTACGTACACATAAAATTCGCACTTTGAAACATTTTAATTCACTCGAAAAAGATCGAAAGCAACCACACGTGAGTTATGATAAGTTGGACAAGCCAAATTGATGTTACACTTAGATTTGGATTCTAATCCAGGTTTATAAATACAACCATTATGGACAAGTCGATTTATTAAAGTTGTACATACGTGCATTTCGTAAAATCGCGTTCGGTTATAATTACGTTGTTTTAATAACTTGCGCGGAATTTGCCAATTTTAAGACAATTCAATTTAGTTTGTCGTTTGAAATGCGACGTATAAATGTTTCTGGTTAATTATAAATCTCAACATAATCGAATATGTCACTTGACACGTTTGCAAGCATTAATTAATTGCAACGGCAAATATTTCAATTTATAGCATAAAAAAAATTTTTGTACTGTCTAATCAAAAAGTTTTCAGATTATGGTAGTGTTAAAAAATCAAACGTCAAAATCCAACGACATTTCAAACTCGAATATATAAATTTTACATTATATTTAAGATTCTTATGTAATCCTGCTAGACAATTCAACCTACAGGAAAGGCAATATCGTATCGTATAGCTTCAAAGAGCATTATGATCTACACTTATTTATAAATAAAGTAATCGGGCAGTTCTATGACTATTGCACACTGGGCAAGTACAATCGGTGCACTTCCATGCCTGATGTCTACTTTGTAAGTAACTGTTATGACTATACGACTAAAGTTACCTTTGTCTGCTGAAACTGCTCCGGCTCTCTCATTATATTTTTAGTTCTCTGCACGCGAAGTATTTTTACACTCATGTTAAGTTCATAACTTAACATGCTTTTCGCTTTCGCAACACGGCAGGCCAACAATCAGCGATGGATCAATTTGTTTATTGAAGGGAGTTATTATTGTATTTAAGTCAAGGCTATTATTTTATAAACTATAGATTAATGTTTCTTCATATATAGGTCACGAAAAACATTGAAAGTTTAAATAAACCGCTGTTGAAAATTTCGTTAGCAGCTGGCGTTCTGTGAGAGAATTTTTGTTTGTCGATCGGGTTTCGTTTCGTTTGTAATAATATTTGATTAAGACGTTGTATATTTTATTCATTTTGTTGATAAATTAATTTGAAAATGCAATTAATGCAATTTGAACTGATGTTAATTTATTATCACATACAGGGTGAACACTTAATTGCTTAATTGATACATTTTTTTATGCAGTAGTAAGTAGTTAGAAGAAGTACTTATACGATGCTAAAGTGCTCTGAATGTTTTTAAAAAGCTACTAATTAAAAAAAAATTGTGATATCAATTTTTCTTTCCGAGAAGGAGTTTATTTTAGCGTAGAATAATGGCCCATAAAATGGAGGCTTTTTCACAATTCGCATAAACTTGGAACTATGCCAGAAGTACATTTTCAGAAATTATAATTGCGTTTTTAGTACTACACGAATTTTCATGTTTCGTGTAAATATTTTTCAATTTTTCAAACAGTAGGTTGCCACCTGTTATGGCGAATTCCCGCATTTCAAAATTTTTGGGCATGGCAATGTATAAGTGTAAGGGACACGAAGTGCAAAATAACGAGTATCGGCAAAGGAGAAAACGTCCGGACGTACGGAAAATGACATTTGATAGAGTTTTTGCAAATATATGTTTTACCAGATTGTACGGCATAGTGCCGTTTCAAGGGCGACTTTCTATTTACTTCAGAATTTGCTTCTTCCAACCCATTGCAAAGAACTAGTTATAGTTCAACAATCGATCATAAAAATTCGTATCTGAAAACAAGTAAAAATCCCATAAATGCAGAAAGACGCACCTAGTGGCCCTTGACTTCAAGTTCTTTCGTTCTTCTTTGTCATTCTCTTTCGCCCTTTGCCTCTTCTTTCCAATCACTGACCATAACCCAACACAACCCAACCCAATTCAACCCAACCCAACTCAACCCAACCTCGTTCAAATCTTTCTTGACTTCCTCAAACCATCTCTTTCTGGGTTGTCCTTCTCTTTCTATCATATCCTCCCATTGAAGTACTCTTAACCCCCTACGTCTGGCACCCTAGCTATGTGTCTTGGCCATCTGTTTTTTTTTTTTCAATTCTAACCGTTTGGGCAACATTTGTTCTTTCACAACTCTTATATTTCTACACTTGTCCCAATTTCCTTTAATCCTCACGTAAATTCTTCTTGCTTCATTCCCATATTTCGAGTTTATTTTCATACTTTTTGTTCATTGTCCAGAGTTCCACAAGCACGACTTAATCAGTTCTAGAACTTTCTTCGACTTAGCCATAAGTACCATGTCATCGTCAGTATCGTCCGCGAAGACACTGATGCAAGCTCCCATATCACTGACCCTAACCCAGCCCAAAAGAACCCAACCCAACTTGTACAATTTAAATTTTCACTCATTTTAACAAAGGAGCAACAAAAAACTTACTTGTGTGGAAATATTTGAAAAGTGTTCCATTCGTTTTGGTCAAGCAATACTTATATACTCCAGGTGGCGGAAATCCTTAAAGATTTTTCCTTTGATATAAAAAAGTAAGACAGGTCCGACTACAAAGTCGTAGTGAAGACTCAACAACAAAATCGTCAAACTGCTCAGAAAAAATCTCACAGGGAATTTAGAACAACTTTCGATGCATCGAGGGTGTGGTACATGAAGACGCGACAAGTGCACGACATGTAAAACGAAGATATCCCCGAAGGGTTGCAAAGGAACTTTAATCACATAGTTGCATTGGAACTGTCTTGGCGGGGACAGAGTATCTGATTATTGAAATAGAAACAGATAGATACTAAACGAATTGCGCAATCAAATAATTAAGGTGTTATTTTGACGCAAACGTAGAATGTTAAAGACGTAAAAATGGAAAATTCTTTACATTAGATTTCTTAATGACGTCAGAAAATGAAGCATCTCAATGAAATGAATTTGCTGTCAAATGATTGATAAGAGTTTCGTCTTGCTCAGGGTTTGGAAGATTAGATCACCCCGAACCCATTTTCTGACTATACATCGTGTTCCCAACCACTTTTTCACTCTTAAAATAATGCCCTCTGCTAATTTAGCGACAGAGATTCTATTGTTGGCTGTTGACGTTTTGGCACTGACAACGTTGAAATCCGCCTCACGTCACTTTTATAACTGCCAAAGGAACGAAACAACACCGCAACAATATGCGGACCACCACTCCACCATTCTTGAATTAATAGCGGATCCAATTTGCGGCGTGTACAGTATTTTTGTAATTCCACCCATCGAAATCCGCCAGAGCAGTTTGGTTCCATCTCGAATGTTCTCACACCTCAAACTGGTCGTGATCGATTACTCCGCGTTCGACACCAAAAACCAGATGCACTTCTTTTGTAATACGCGCGAGCTATGTTTAGCCGCGAGGGAAGTAAATAAACTTATTTTTTGTCCAGCGTATCGGACGAGGTTTCGAAGCGGAAAGGTTGCCAAAGCGCGTCTCTATCGTCGCCAGTAATAGAAGAGGCCCACATCCACTACCTGTCACGGTTTTATTATAGATTTACCGACGAATTTCCACGCACGTGCTCTACTAGTTTAGCGGTTGTGACAGAAATTATGCAAACCTCGGAACAATCGCCTCTGTGAAAAAGGCTGGGCGGAAACTTTTACTTTTAAAATTTGGAACAAGTCCATCGTTTGGCACGAACACGTATCGTTCTACTTCGTCTAAAGAAGAATTAAAAATTTTATAAATGAAAGATTATGCGCTTTATGACAATTGGGCTAAAAGCACACTTTATTTGTTACGTTTCGCATCCGACCCAGGCGGAGACACTACGAAATGAAATAACAAAATACATTACGAACGGAAATGGTTAACATAAGTAAACTTACAAATTGGCTCGGATAAAAATTGCTCAATGTCAAATACTGATTATGCTCAATATATATATTGAGCATAACCACTGGAACTGGACCTGATTAGAAATCGTTATTTCGCAATGGATTCATTGCCTCTTGAAAAAAGGTATAAGATATAATCCCTTAATCAAAAAGGCGATTAATTTATTAATTCTACCTACCAACTTAGTTGGGATTATGCGCAAATTGCACCATCAATCCACAATAAAATCAAAACGATGTTGCAAAACTTAAATAAAACAAAACATAGTAAAGTAGTAAACACACATGGAAATTTTTTTCACGAGCTAGAACGCCCGGCAGATGGTCGATACGTAAATTTCAGTTAGCGCCAACCTAAATTCGCACGGAACGAATCATAACAAATTCTAAACCCACTGGAGCTGACATGTGTTTTTTTTTTATTTAGAAAACGAATTAAGGGGACTCGTCAGTGGTACTCTCTGCAAAATCGAATCGCAACAAACGCGAATAAATACCGCCAAGTTGATTGATGTCGGAATTAAAATCGTAACGCGCGAGCATTCCAAAAATAAACGGTGCTTATATTTCGATTGAGGTTCTAAAATTGAAACCTTGGAAAAATCAAAAACATGATCATGTTCAGAAAAATTGTTTGCTAAAGAACACGACGTATTGCCAATTCTACGAGCACTTTTGTGCTGGATAATTCTGGATCTCGGCCACTGTGCCTGTCTGGTGGTTATATCTACCACATGTTGAACACGTGTCTTTAGTATTGGTAAATAAATTATTAATAGTTTTTAAATTATATTTTGCAATTCTAATACCGCCCGACTTAAGCAATAGTTTGCAAATCTGTATTTATCTTCGATAGGCACAAAGTACAATAAAGTAAGTTTTCTTTATAAAATAATAGTCTAATCTAACTAACTTCGCAAATTCGGAATATCAATCTGGGCAAAATCGCATTACAGTACGAATTTACCCAATGTTACATTTTAATTCTTACTTACTCGACTATTTCATTAAATTCTTGGTAGGCATTTAATTATGAATTTTTGAGGCTGATAATACTTTTGCAACCCCACGATGGTCCGAAATTATGTAAAGAAAACAACACCGCACTATATAAAGGAAATGTTGACTGTAACATCGACAGGAATTAAAGTTGGCCGAATGACTGTTTATAGAGCTAGTAAGCACTATAAAATACAAAAAAATACAATTAGTGACCGAATCACATCCCTAAGAAATAAATGCGTCCTTTATTCACTACCCGCAGAATTGGGTGACTTGACAAGAGAAGTAACAAACGCTGGTTGAAACCAGAGAATCGGTAAAGGTAACCCTTCATAAGTATTTATTCAAAATTACTCTTAGAGTACCACTCGAAAATAATCGTCTTTTGACACAATTTTAACTTTCCACGTTGAATGAATTTTCTGCGATAAATTTTCCGGACACCAATTTTTACAAATGTCATATGAATGCCACCAATGCAATTTTTATTCAATTGTTTATAACTTTTTGCAGTCTAAGTATGAAGAATTATTGTTATTATATTACTCGCAAGTAACAAACGAAATCACACTTCGTCAGCCTAACCTATTGCCTGTCATATGTTCAACCAACAGTGGCACAAACATTTGTTACGTTTTCAGATTGAATATTAAACGATCGTCGTTCGAAATCCTGCGACGCAGATAATTAAATGTTGTGCATTTCGATGGCATGCTAAACAAGGCTTCGCTAAACCAAAGTGTTAGAGTACAGACTGATCGACGACGTGAAACCTCCTGGCCTGTGATAAGTTGATTGTTGAATACCAATATTTCGAAATGCATTCCCTAAATTAATGCAACTTAAAGAATAAACCATGCGCTAATTAAAAACACTAAAATTATTAGGTTTTAGTGGAATGGATATAAAATTTTACCCCATTGCACCTTATTTGTAAGACTGGTTTCAGAAAAACAGACGCATGTGGGTCGCGACCCCCTGGGGGTCGCGGTGAGGTACTAGGGGGGTCGCCGAGAATTTCAAAAATAAGTTAAAAACATTTTGTTAAATAATGTATTTTTAACGGGACCTTCTCATTAAAATATTTTACTTTATTTTTCTCTTTTATTTTTGCGGATTATTTTGTTTTGTTTCATTTGATAAATAATTTTTATATTTTATTATATTATTATATTAAAATAAAAATACATTATTTAACAAAATGTTTTTATCTTATTTTGGAAATTCTCGGCGAGCCCCCCTAGTACCTCACAGCAACCCCCAGGGGCTCGCGACCCACATTTTGGGAAACACTGCTTTAAAATAATTCGCACAAACAAAAAGTAAAAAATTAAAAAATGTATCTTCAACTTTGAACAATAAAATTGCTGCATGTTTTTTTTTTTCAATATCCTTATTATTAGTCGACAGTATCAGCAAAGCAAATTTACATCTAATATTTTTGTTCAACAACAATTTCTATTGCATTTCATAACTCACATACAAATAAAATTATATTTGTAGATTTTAACCATAAATTAAAAAACGTTTTAAAACACAACAAACGTCAATATTAGATCACAATTAAATATCAAATGTAATAATTGCAATTGTATCAACAATTATATTCTTGTGTTGTAATGGGTTAGGTTAAATTATTAAAATTATCATATTCATCGAAACTGGAAAATTTTCACGCATCAAAACATCGCTTAAAGCTACAAAGACGTAAACTAATTAAATTGCCACCAGTTTTAACGTCAAATCGATATAGTGGGGATCAGAATAAAATTGTCCCGCCTTCTATGACGTAACAATAAATGTTGCAACTTCGTACATTCTCGGTGCAAGCAAATCGCAAAATTGAGTCAAGAAGCCCATGATTGACCACGCAACAATGCCGCAGTAAAGGACATTGACTCGCCCATAGCAATCTTTAAACTTACCCACCTAACATATTCGTTACAATGAAATTTCAATATTTTCGTAACGAGACTATGGCGTTCGGATAATTCGGGTTATCATTAAGAACTATTATTAATAATATAATTCCCTTCGATGATGAAGTCCGGTTCGAAAAAAATACAACAAAATGACTCACCTCACAGGAACGCAAAACCATCCGCCGTCCGGAGCGCAGCAAAGATTGTCCGAAAAACTCCTCCATACAGTTAAACTACCGAAACGCACTTTCGAACACCCCGAAAAGTAAAAATTTTCACGAAAAACGCGAGAAAGAATCGCCCGGTCAACGACCTCGTTCACATCGACAAAACGGACCTACTTTGTTTTTGCAGTGACGCCGCCTTATCTTCATAGGCACGTTGATTCTTGTAACCGAATGCACACAGATGCAATGATCTCAACGTAAATGGGGATTTGACGACACCGTAAACAAATCTGCAGTTGCCCGTACTGAAATTTCTTACACTTTGATCCCATGATTATAGTTTGATAAACTTTTGTTACTGTGCCATGGATTGGCAGGATTGCGATGAAAATATGTTCAAGTTGTCGAGTGATGAAGTCCGGTTCGAAAAAAAAATACAACAAAATGACTCACCTCGCAGGAACGACGATTTCATTTCGCGCAAAACCATCCGAAAAACTCCACCATACAGTTAAACTACCGGAACGCACTTGCAAACACCCCGAAAAGTAAAAATTTTCGCGAAAACGCGAGAAAGAAACGCGCGGTCAACGACCTCGTCCACACCGACGAAACTCACCTGCTTTGTTTTTGCAGTGACGCCGTGTTATCTTCATAGGCACGTTGATTTTTGTAACCGAATGCACATGGATGTAACGATCTTAACGTGAATGGGGATTTTTAGGCACCGTAAACAAATCTGCAGTTGCCCGCACTGAAATTTCTTACACTTTGATCCCATGGTTATAGTTTGATAAACTTTTCTTACTGTGCCATGGATTGGTAGGGTTACGATGAAAAAAACGTCCAAGTTGTCGAATGATGTAGAAATTGAACGACTTGAAGGATCGGTTCAGATACAAATTAATGAATTTTTCTTGCAGACGAAATTCGCGAAGAACGTACAATGTTATTAGAGAAATAAATAAATTTTATTCAAATGATTTTAGTAGAAATTTAAAGTTTGTATTCATGAACGTAAAAAGATGATTTTTTTTTATTTTTCATTGTGGTCAAAGCTGAGCATTTCGTTTCCAAAATCGATTTTAATAATTAGTCCATCGTGTCACAATTTAAATAAATGATAAGGAGGTAGTAATTTCCACTTTCGTGGTAACTAAGTCGAAATTTTGATACTTGAAACGAACCAATAAATTTATGGGTATGGAGACGGTAGTATTATTGACATAAAAGAAAATCCATCCCCATTAGTAGATTTACTGTCAATTTTATAACAAAAATATATTGGCAAACGAAATATTCAATTAATAGATCATATTGGACATTTTGGATTTAATAGACCTGAGAAATAAAGCTGGCTTAAGATATTTTAAAAACGGGCCACGCATCACCAGACAATCTTAAATGAATGAAGACGTACCAAATCCTAGGTCATTAGACAGTTTTTTAGATTCTATGAAAGATGTCAATATATTTTATTTTCATAAGTATCTGAAATCTATCACAAGATTTTCTTAAAAATCAAGTGTGTTCGAGGATTTTAATTTATAAGTTACGTACATTTATAAATTTTTGTTTGCAATATAAAACAACGATTACGTCAATTTATTATTGTTCTTATATTGTTTCACACACTATGTATTTTCGCTATTTTCAGACTGGATAGTCTTGCATACAGACTGCCTGGACGTCGCAGGCCTAAAATAGATAATTTAATGCGCGTCTAGATTACTCATGCCGAGAATGAGATCGTACTCGTATGTACTTGTGACTAATCTATATTTTCTAATCTGATTCCTTCCGTAGTCGATGGACAACTATTTGACGACTAATTGGGCTGACCATCCTCATGACTGATGATTGTCTGTGTAGTCTTCGACACGTCACACTTTTATTTTCTTATACTCGTGCTACCTGCAACTAGTGCCCTATCCTTTAGCACAATTTATAAATATTAATAGAATGAAGTTGTTCTTTGCATTAAGAAGAGCTCGAAGATTTTAATTCTTAAACAAAAAATAATTAAATACGTTTCTCAATAAACGAATTTTATAAAAATCGAAAAACACGAAATTATGTATTTCGTTCTATCTCCTTTTCATTTTGCCAATTGCATCTGCATCGGATTTTATCCATATCTTCCATTCGTCTCTAATTCTTGCTACCTCTTTCCTTTGTAGATTTGCCTCTTCTTTTTCATATGTCGATTACCCTATCCTCTCATTTCCTTCGTGGTTTTCCAACTTCTCTTCTTCCTTCTACATTGTCTCCCATTATTTTTCATGTCGTCCTCAAGCCTGTCTCTTCTAATTTTTTATTTTCTCATTTTTCGATAATCCATTAATTTCTCGTCGTGTCCCTCTTCCAATAAGTGTCGATCATCTGCTTTATCATTGTTGTCATTACTTTACCACAAAAGAAATCAATTTGATTTTGTCTGTTTGTTTATCTCTTTCCGAAAATTATTTTATTAAGTGGGAGTATGTTCTAGTTGCTTTCTTATTTTTTAATTTGTTAGCTTTCAGACTCATTTCTGGACCATCTTCCTGCTTCGAGCCATTTTCCATTTCATTTCATTCCCTAGATTTCTGTTCCTCGATTCTTCGTATTCCATATGCTTACGATTACGTTCATTTATCCGATAGTTTATCTGATACCTCACCTTCCATCTCACTCTTTCATTCTTTTTCCCAACAGTCCTGCCCTGTAATTATTCCCTTAATATTCACTTCACTATTCTAATGCATATTTTTAAGGTTACTGATGATGTACGTTATTGTGCACTTTTCGTGCAATGCTATTATGCTTTTTTTCCATTCTCCATTTCCATTTCTCCTCCTTATTTAACCATCTCTTGCGATATCCCATATTACCAACCAGTTTTCATTTTCATTCCATAATTCGATCTATACTTTTCTTCTTTCTCACTTATGTCCATTAACATCTGAATTAGTGGGTACCATCTTCTTTCAATTATCAATTCTCTTCCCACATATATTCTCGTTTACTTCTTTATTAAGTTTGTCGATTTTAATTCTTTCATACTTCCCATCCGACCTCATTGCATTTTCAAAAGGTCAGAGGAATTTTATCAGTAGTTTTACAATAATGAACGTCAATGTTCGTAACATCAATCTAAAAGTATTAATAAAGTTTAAAATTTTATTACCATTAAAAGTTCAATAATGAACGTTAAGGACACAAAATAATTTTTGAAGCTTTACAATTTGAGATATTTGTAGTTAAATCAGACGAATGCAATTCAACTGTAATATTACGTACGTTGACATATAAAAATAATTTAAGTAAATGGTTGTCTGCTAAGATAATACGTGCATAAAAGTTGGCACTGGTCCCACTTTAAAGATCATAAATGAAAACAAAGCTCTCAAACCGAATTTCTTTTTATAACAGTGCAGCAGTTCGGATTTAAGTAATCATTTTTATCAAAATAATTTTCAAGGGTACTTGTAAATATTTCCACCAGTATTTCACTTAACTAAAGCTGGAAGACATTGATGTATTTCCACATCGACTGGATGATTTCTACCACAAAATTTGCAAGGAAAATGAAACGAAATTAGAATGGCCAATGAGTAGAAGCTCCCTATGGGTAGTTTCACTATCTTATTCGATATTGGCAATTGGTTTTCCAATGGTGAATACTTGATTTTGACTCGATGGTACTTTTTACAGGTGATGCAATATTTTCAAGGGACTTATTTATAAATTTCTAGTAATTCTAGTAATTCGGTGTTTTCGTTTGACGTGTGTGCCCTCGCCTACCCCCTACCTATGGTGTTTTAAAAAAAGAACCATATCGAAATTACTGTACTACTTTTGTACAATTTTGTACAGTAAGTCTCGATTTTTTTACAAGAAAATTAACCGACATACTAAAATATTCCAAGAACGAGGAATGGGGCATTAAGAATGTAGTAGTAAAAAAATAGAGTGCGGCAATGAAACCATATTTATTTTTTATTGCGTTCCCGATGTAGTGCAGAATTATTTCTTACACGATATCTAATATTTATGATGGTGATGGTAATAAAATGTCAGATTTTAATCAACCCACATTTCAAAGAAACCACCTCCGCAACGCCACATGAACACGAATCCAGCGATTAATATATTTACACCTTCAGAATGTCGCATAAAATTATTTAATGTAATATTTACGTTCACGGCGACGTAACGAAGAAGCTTGATTTTTTCTTGGTCATTTTACTTGTACGAGCTCCACGAATGTGTAATTAATTGGTAACATCTGCAAGTTGTCCAAGATTATTTATCACCAGATTTAATTAGTTGTCAGGAAAGGTAGCAACATATTTTATCATATTAAATCTAAAAATATAAAATAAACCGACAGATTACTCATATAACAGAGATGAGAAATATTTTGTCATCAACGACTATGACTGTACAGGCCAACATTTTTGATATAAAATAAATTATTGCATCCACGACTGCGGAACAAAAATTATTAGGTGTTTGGCGGAAAATTATCATATTATTGACATAAAAATAACGCAATTTATTCTTGTCTTGTCTTGCAGAATTTGGTGCCATAGGGACGACACGAGTATATACATGTTGTTCGAGTACGTCTGCGGCGGTGAACTATTTTCGTACCTGCGCAACGCCGGAAGGTTCAGTTCATCGACGGCCAACTTTTATTCCTGTGAGATAGTCACTGCCATAGAGTACCTTCACGCGAAGAACATCGTCTACAGAGATCTAAAGCCTGAAAATCTCCTCCTCGACAAAGAGGGACACTTGAAGATTACCGATTTCGGCTTCGCCAAAAAATTGACTGACAGGACGTGGACACTCTGTGGCACGCCCGAATATTTGGCGCCCGAAATTATCCAAAGCAAGGGACACAACAAGGCCGTCGATTGGTGGGCGCTGGGTAAGTTAATAGCGTGTGAATCCGATAGAATTTAATATAATTAGAATGTTTTGGGACAAATTTCGTGATTATACGCAAATAATTTCCCTATCTTCATTTTCACTTGCAGTACAATTAATCTTAACCACTTGTGCAACAATATGTTAGCACAACTAGACCCCACTGCCGACGCAATCGCTTAATTTTCAACGACAACTTACATACTTTTTAGCGCGTTTTCCTCATCAATCACTGGCGCAATGCGTAAAAAAAGAAACGCTCAAAAGTAATTTTAAACTGCTTCGAGTTAAATGTAAAAATTTGTTGTCGTTGGCACTGTCCGGTGGATATTTTAGCAAAAACTAACCTAGGAAGGAAGTCAAAGGCGTCACGGATGCTAACAATAGACTAGATTAGAAACCGTTTGCATTCACTTTTACTTCTGGCAGCGTTTTGAATTGCAAGGCTTGTGACTTGGGTCCGTCCTGTATTGTTTTTTATTGCGTTTGGAATGTTGCTGGATCTAAAAATTTTGTTAAACTTGATTTATTTGGCAAAGGTTAAGCTGAAACTAAAATTAAAGCTTAAATTAAATTATGGGGGTTTACTCTCATCTCCTTTTTCCATATCACGAAAACGGTGTGCTGTCGAAAAAATTGTTCTAATTTTTTTTTGCGTGCCTCTGTTAACCACCATTTTGTTCTCTTATATTTTTGTTCACTGTTTTTATTCTTGTACCGCTAGTAATGGTGTAGTATAAGACGAAATTACAAACCACAAATATATGAAACGAATGATTTTTTTTTTAATTGTTGCTTATTTCTAAATCTTCACTCGTCTTCGATTCCAGGAATTCTGATGTACGAAATGATGGCTGGCTATCCACCATTTTACGACGACAATCCGTTCGGCATCTACGAAAAGATCCTGGGTGGGAAGATCGAATGGGTCAGGCACCTGGACCCAATCGCGAAAGATCTCATCAAAAAATTGCTGGTGCAAGATCGAACGAAGAGATTGGGTAACATGAAGGTAGTATGTACACCAATCCCGTTTCACTTAATTTCGGTTAAGCTAATTCTTGTGTTTTCTTTACGACAGAATGGTGCAGAAGACATCAAAAGACACAGGTGGTTTAAAGGAGTCGACTGGCAGGACGTGGCCATGAGGAAGTTGAAGGTTGGTTTGCTGTATTAAATTTTCATTGTTTTTGTTATTTTTTGTTAATTTAATGGTTTTTGATTTGCATATTTAATAATTTTTTTTACATTAGTGTACCCAATTTATTAAAAACAAAGTTCAAGAATTATTTTCAAATGACTGTAGTATTTTTGGATGTACAGACTTTATCGACTTGTTTGTCATTTTTATTTTGCTTTGCAGCCACCAATAGTTCCCAAAGTGATGTACGACGGAGATTCGAGTAATTTCGATGAATATCCAGAAGTGGATTTCCGGACAGCCAGAGCATTAGAAGAGTCGGAGCTAAAACTGTTTGAAGACTTCTGATAGTATTAGACTAGAATATTATTTATTCTGTTGTATTTTTCAAGGTGCTATATGAATTTTCTAATATTGTTACTACTTTTTATGTGATACATTATTATACGATATTGTTTTTGATTATTATTATTATTATTATTATTATTATTATTAAAGTATAGGGCCGGTCAGATGTATGGGTCAATGTTTATATAAATAATAATTGCAGTAATGTAAATGATACAAATTTATAGGATGACCATGAATAATAATTATTGATGTGTTTCTTTTAAAAACAATTTTATTTTATTAGAATTATATATAAGATTACTGACTTAGGAACAATTAAACGAACAATAAAGTTGAATCACAGAAATTGTAATCCTTGCTTTTGTGTTGCGGAAAGAAAAACATTCATATCAACTCAACTCAACAATTTGTAGTGCAACAAAATGTCTATTTTGTATACAAAAATAGTACAACACTATTTGATTGAGATAATCGACTAACATTTTTTTGACACTTTGGGTGAAATTACTACTCCTATTTATTTTTGTAAAACGTTTATTCCACACATATGACAGACCCTACGTAATAATGTTTTTATTTTATAGGTACTTGTGTTTTATTAGGAATAGTTAAGTGTGGACGTTAAATATAGTTTTAATACGTTGTGTATATAGTACAATTAGAGAGTTAGTGAGATATGTAAATAAATTGTTTCTTTTTTACAAACTGTTTTAATTAAAAATTTTTATTTAAAATTTTATGTGAAACTATGTGTTTACTCGAATAGAGTTGGACGTAGTGGTAGCAGTAGCTATCAACCCTTGGGACTTTAAATTATCCAGATATTTTTTTCTCTCTTGAATGTGCACCTGCTTTCCTTTTTGTCCAGTGATAATATACTACAATCAGTTTTGATTCATAAAAAATCTACTTTTCATTACAATCTATTATCTTTAGCTTTCCCTACGAATTTAAAAATAAAAGTAAAGTACTAACCTTTTAAACAATAGATGGCGAACAGGAAAATGGCTTAATACATATCCTACAAGCTATGCAACTTTCATTACACGTTTCCAATCGTTCCATTAGAATCTTCTCGCTCGAATAGATATAAAAGGACCCATCTGACAGAATACGCCACCTAACCTCAAACTGCAGTAGCTAAACACGTAGTTTAGCTACTAGTTACTTTAGTTATAATTTTGTATTCTAAATACGCCACCGGGGGGTGCTACATACCTTTCTTTGCGCCATCTATCTACCCACCAACTTAATTTTCCCATACGCGCTTTACCATTGGATTAGACCCCTTTACCTATTTCCATATTTAATGTCATTCCGTGAACATAACCTCAAAAATCATTTCGACAAACAACGACCAGTGTGTTGACACGAATTTTCACGAAACATGGCGTTTAATTTCTCCGCTTTTTCGTATATTATAGCCCTAATCGTCGACGCGTTTTTGATATTTTTTTCACTGTTTCACGTCATCGCTTTTGATGAACTCAAGACAGATTACAAAAACCCAATCGACCAGTGCAACAGCCTCAATCCCGTAAGTTGCGTTCATTTTAACATTTGAAAAGTTAAAAAAATCTACTAGGACTTTAGTTTTAACCATTCATTCGAAAATCCTAGATATGTGTCGATGTAACTTGCGTTAAGTGTGAAGAATTAAATTGATTTATGTTCTAGCTCGTTCTGCCAGAGTATTTGTTACATTTGTTTTTCAACATCCTGTTTGCCGCATCGGGAGAATGGTTCTCACTGTTTGTGAACGTGCCGTTAATGGCGTATCACATAAACAGATACCGTACGAGACCCGTAATGTCTGGACCCGGTCTGTACGACCCCACTAGCATAATGAACGCCGATATCTTAACGAGATGTCAACGAGAAGGTTGGATAAAGTTGGCCTTTTATCTCTTGTCGTTCTTCTATTACCTTTATGGGTACGTAATAGCGTTAGAAAGAGCTCACGATCACGTAACGTGATGAATTGTGTGTTGTTGATTTCGTACGAACATAAATAATAAAGTAACATTAATTTGAATGCTTATGTTTTCTGCCGTTTATAGTTTGATTAGAGTACTTTTTATTGCGTAACTTAAACGTAGACTTGTGAAGAACCGAAATCCCTTGTGTGTTGATTTAAATTTTCGTCTGTCTGTTGCAGAATGATTTATAGTCTTATATCGACATAGGAAGTAAGAGGAATCGGACCACACAGATCAAAAATTCTTGAATTTGTGTAGCAAATGACAGGGTTTTCGGTTCTTATTATGCTGTGGCAGATTGTACCCTTCGATATTTGTAATGAAAGCATAATAAGTGAACTGAAGTCCCTTTTAATTTATTTAGTTAGTATTTTAAATAATGGAATATACATTAAATCATTTGCAATACGTTCGATCATGTTTACGTTTGTAACCTTTAATTGTACGCATCATTTTTTATGTTATGTAAGGATAAATTGTAGTAAAATATTATTTGTACATAATGGTATGTTCGAGTTTTATTCCCTTGACTTGTGGGGTTATAGACAATAATAATAAATTAAATTCCAAAGTATAAAAAAAATGGAACAATTTATTGATTGACTAAATAATTATTTAACAAACCCAGATTCCTGCAACATTAAATAAATTTTGCCGCTTTTGTTACGAACCGTTCGAAATAAACTTATTGTTCCAAGTACTAAACTGTTGTTTGATATTTCTTTAAGTGACCTTATAGTTGTGACCGAAACCCCTATTATATATACAATATTATGAGGAAGATATTGCTTTCAGAGATAATATTGAATATTCTTAGTACCTCTCCGACTTACATTTTAATATTTACACTTCGCAAATATAAATTCTTATATTTCGAAAACTACTACTACACACCTTCCACAAAGTTGAGAATATTCACGTAAACAGTCCGACGTTGTTTCGTCATTCTATTTATGTACTATATTAACAATAACATGTAATTAGTTTAAATATTGGTTGTTCAGAAACAGCTTAACCTCGACTTTATAAAACATTGTTAATTCAATGTCCTATATACAACCGGGGTCTTAACATGGTAATTTATTAATAAAATCGACAATTGCTGAACATCGTTCGAGGTATCCCGGATATATTAAATGCAAAGAGGTAAGTCAAATAATCAAATCATATAACCGTAATTGTAAAATATCATTTTCAGGACGCCACACCAACTCCAGTCCCACACTCGCGAACTTACTTTTGAAACAGATCTGAATTGTATATACATCGGTAAATATTAAACATGAATTTAATGTATTTCGAGTGTCCTTCGATGCCCGGGAATCGAAAATCTTCGTCGACCTTTTCCAAGTCCTCGTACGAAATGGAAAATAACTCGTTGAAGCCGACACGGCTCGCCAGCCTTTGCGATATGGTCGAGGAGAAAACTGCCGCGGATACCTTCAGACCTAGGGCTTTGCACAGCGGCTCTCTGTAAAAATAAATTGTGTAACTGATGCGTTGTTTTTTCATATTTGAAAGATATAATTATATATCTATAATAATAATATTTTTTTTTAAACATATTAGGGGATGCATGTGGGAATTATTATTACTTAAGCAAGATTCTTAGAAAATTACTTAGTTGGAGCAATAACAGCGCGATATTTCAGTACAACATCATTTTTTCAACAAAACCGTTCTATATGTCGTTACTTGTGGCAGGAAATAAAAGTCCGAAAGATAAATGAAGTCATTGAAGCTTTCATAAAACATTATACGAACATATTAATAACAGTACAAGTACAAGAATTAACTTTCGTGAGATGCTGGGTATTGGTTAAGTGTTGCATGTTGTGCATGATCCTTTGCAGATGACTAGTAGTTATAGAAAGAAATGAAATAAGTTTAATTGGCCACGGAATAGTCCCACGAATTAAGCAAAGGTTCAACAGAATTATACGACGAGTATAAGCAAGTTACGAACGAAACTAACAAACTAGTGAGAAAGATCAAAAATTAACACAGAAATGTCCAAACGTCTGGAGGATGATTTCTACGGACTCCAGAAGCAGATATGGCGATTCATAAGATCGCAGAGAAAAGAGGTCGACGAACTTCTAGAACCAACCCACATAAAGAAGGAAGAGTGGATCAGATATCTAACCGATCTGTATAAAACGACAAGCATGACAGATGAGCCTACCACACCAGAAATAGCCATTAACGCAGATGCCACGATCAAGAAGAAGTGAAGAAGAAGAAACTTATCCATGAAATAAGAACTGTTATTAAATTGATCATCAATTTTATCAAATGGTGCTTATGATTGAATGCAAAAATGTTATTAACCGTAGATGTGCAATGTTGGGTGTCTATTGGAAGTGCTCTGGAAGCAGAACTAGATGTCAGTCGTTTACGGCCAATGCAGAAGTGGCCGCAAACAAATGTGAATTTAAAATTAATTGGGGTAAACAGCTAAACGAAGGAAAAACGTTCAAATTCATTCAAATTATGACAACAGAAATAAAGGTTTTTTTTACGAAAGTAGTAATTTAAACTCAGATTTTTTTTTGTTTTAATGGCATCTGGAACACTTTTGGGCCCATTCAACCAGTTACAATCTTTTAAAGTAGCCAGGTGTATTTGAGTCCGTAAAACTCTCTACATGTGTGCCCACATTTTTCATCAAGGCAAGAAATAATTTTTTACAAAATTCGTGTAATGATTCCAAAATTATTTATGCAGTTTTTAATATTTAAATTATAATAACATCCGTTATGCAAACATTGACGTTATAGGAATTATAAACATTCGTTTGGGTAATTTAAGCAATCAAATATTCTTAAATTTTTTGCCGTTGCCTTTGGTTAAAAAGCAACAAAAAATATGTAAACGAAACAAAAACACAATTGCGCAATGCATGTAACCGTATTAGTCAGCGATAGCACATCTTAATTTTTTGCCTTGCAACAAAAATAACTCCAAGTTAGCCGTGCCACAGGCTTATCGAGAAACAATCGCAGTCACCTTCGCCGGTGCGGACGGTACGAAAATTTTCGTTCGCGCGTCGAATTCTCTCTTAAAACTGGACATAAACCGCTTTAAGGTAAACTATTCGCGGGCAAAACGTTAAAATCGGTGCCGGTGCGTAATTTGAACTTGACGTTTCGCTACCGCGGCGATGCGAACCCCGATCGGCGACCACCGACGCAGTCCCAGCAGTCACCGAGGGTGAGTCAATTTTATATTGCATGACTTTTCGATTATTCAAACACGAAGTTCATATCAAATGCGTAATCCGATATTCCGTTCTCGTAAAGTTGATTTGCAATTGACTTCGTGCGATTGTTGACTGCTTCGCATAAAAAAAAAAAACTCATCGTCGTGTGTCGTTTGATTTCATTCGAAATAGCGTTGCCCGGCTTTTAATACACCTGCAAGAATGATACCAGTTCAATTAACTCTTACATAAAAGTGGGATTATGATGCATCACAGCAGGCTCAATTTAATAAACATTTTCACTGATTTTTTTTCGGATGTCGAGAACATTATGGTAAATCTTATAAAATAGTTTTATATTTCGAAATATTTTTTTCTAAAATTAATTGGTTAGATTTTATTGACTACACGATACCCTTGTTTACTTATATTAAGAAAATACAAAAATTATACCTAACTAGATATTTAATTGTCAAATAAAATATAAATAAATAAATAGTCAAGATAAAAATATTATAACTACCTCGATTTTAGCAGCTCGTATCCAACCCCATCTCCTCTGTACTCCGGCAATACGTAAAGTCCCATTGACCACAGGTACTCAGTCTCTCCGAATATTTGCGATATCTTTCCCTTTTCAATTACGTAACCCACCACGTTCCACAACTTGATCAATAGTTCATTTCGTATCTGCATTACAAAGATGACATGAAAAATATTTCCAGTTGTACGTTCTGCTACCTCAAATCCTGTACGTCCGTCCGAAGACACGTAAGTGAAGTTAATCGCAGCGATCCTCGGCACTCTGAATTCATCTTCCGTCAAACACACGAGGCCAGTTCTCTGTGTCATTATGTGCCTCCACGTATTTGTGTGCTCTTCCACTGCGGAGGAATCACTTCTAAAATCTTACGAACATAAAACAAAATTAGATATCGGCTTCGCTTTAATTCGCATAATTTTCACCCGAATATTTAAACAGCGGTTCGTCGTCGAGAAATACCGTTGACATGATATTCAAACATTCTTCCGTATGTTCATCTGTGATGTCCTGAATCCAGTATTTTCTTTTGCGTCCGTTTACGATCGTCTTTCCATCAAATTTCGCCCAAACCGAGGGAAATGGTATAAGTTTGGTTCTCCGCCAGTTAGTCATTTCGTACGCTTGGAAACTTCCACTTCACTCACTTTAAATTGCCCATCAAACTTTAATAACATTAATCGAGTGGTTGAAAACAATGGGTCATAAAAATATAATTTATAAATATTAGAAATCAGAAATTTGATTAAATTCTGGAAAATTGCCAAACAATTTACGATAATCAAGGTAATGAAAAATAAATTAAATGCATTAATTATCACTGAGAATCAGAAAATAGCCTAATTTTTGAGTCTAGTGGTGAGATATTTCATTATTTGTTATACTTAATGTGCAAGGAAATATTATGTACTCGTATGTGACTCTTCAGTTCGAATTGGGGTATCGCAAGGCCCAACCCAACCCAACCCAACCCAACCCAACCCAACCCAACCCAACCCAACCCAACCCAACCCAACCCAACCCAACCCAACCCTACCCAACCCAACCCAACCCAACCCAACCCATCTAGAAAGTTTTTTCGATGTGCTCATTGGATCGATTTATTTGGTCAAAAAAAAGTTTTTCGTTGTGATTAGGTACAACATTATTTTGACTGAAAAGCTGTTGTTAGTTATAATTGATACGTTGTGTGTTACCATTGGTAATGGTTGACTTTGGAAGTAATTTATTTAGTTCAAATTTTTGTGGATTTAGATTGCATTTAAATTTGTGGGATCTTTTCCACTAATCCTATTGGTTCTTTACTTGCGTCGTTGTTATCGATGTATTTTATTATTTTAGTCATAAGATGTTAAGCCCTTTGGCGTTGGCGAAATGCTAAAGTGGAAGTTTGTAACCTTGACATCGCGTGAATTTACCATTTTAACAATTCAATTAAAAATAATAAATTTTTTCATATCCCCGTTGACAATTTTTTATCGTCCATCTAATATACGGCCATCACATATCGCAAATCACAGATATTACTAATGATATAAAAAACACACTTACATTTTCATTGAGTGACACACACGCAGTTTCATTGCCAATATTAAATGTGTACTGAATGTTATCTCTTGTCGCATATTTTTGACGTCATAATATATAATAATGTAAGTAGTATTATTAAAACGCTTTTTAGGGGAGTTACATATAAACTCCCCTAAAAAGCGTTTATCTATTTTCTACAACTTCTATTTGTCATTTTGAAACATTAAGTGTAAACATTTTATTAGACAATCGAATTAAAATCTAAATAATTGATATAGAACATGATATTTTTTTGTGTGAGTGAAAATTTTTGAAAGTTTGAAATAAATTCAAAGAAAAGAAAATTGTACCATTTAAACCCATTGGTATTGGTGTCCTGCCAAACGTTCTTAGGGATGTTGAATGGTGTGCTTAAAGAAGAACACTGTTGATACTCTCTGGACCTATTCTGATTATTTTCAGAATGACGTCTATGTGTATCTGTATGACTGGGTGTGTGTCCCAATTTGTCTTCCTTGGTGTATGCTCATGAGTGTTACTGCGTGTGTATTGAATCAAAAATTATGAAAGTTTACACTTAAGATTTGTACACAACAAGGAAGAAAAGCTTCAATTTTGTAAGCAATACCTCAACCGGGAGTGATTGAAAATTTCTTTCAAAAATTCGCGGATGCGAGTACTCCTAGTATTGCCATAGCCCCATATATGGTGTACTTTAACACCACCAGACTTTTTTGGTAAAAAATGGTAAAAATCCTAAATACTTGTATTAGAGTATCCAATTATATATTTTAGGTTTGAATTAAAATTTTTCCCCTTTATGTTCTGTACAATTGTATTTGATAGTATCAAAATTTTTAAAACATATTATATATAGTTTTTAATACAAATGATTACAAGATACACGAAACTATTTCAACGGATACCACACAAACTCGAAGCTGGTCAGACCGAATTTCTTTTCCGTTCCTTCTTTGCCGTCGTGCGACGAATCCAGTCCCAAATTGATCAACTTAAACTTTGGCCTATAACCCAATTCGTCCGCCACGTAGGTCACCGCTTGACTTATGCCGTCCATTCCGTTCAAGAAATAACCGCCGACCTTTGTCCCGTTCCTCCAGCCCTTTTCGTAATGTCCGTAGAAACCGATGGTGTAGTTGAATTTGTAGAGCAGGTTTGATATGTCCTCTTCGGTTATGCCGTCGGGCAAACCGTCGACGGAGCCTGGGAACTTGTCGACTATTTTGATCGGTGGGTTATTGGGCACTTTGATGTAATCGCGGGTAACTTCGATGTCTTCGAGGGCGGTGTGCGTTTGCGTCGGGGCGCGCTGGTGCGAGGAAGTTGATGAGATATTTGGGATTGCATTTGTTGGGGTTACGTTACTAGTCGCCGATGGAGGTTTTTGAAAGTTTTGGTTAACGTTTCCTGAATCGTGGTTTTCGATTCCCGTAGTTCCTGCTTCGTTGGGGTTTTGACGTACAAGATTTTGTTCAGTATTTTGAGATGGAGTTCCTTGATTTTGTACAGTATTTTGAGATGGAGTTCCAAGATTTTGAGATGGAGTTCCTTGATTTTGTGCAGTATTTTGAGATGGAGTTCCAAGATTTTGAGATGGAGTTCCCAGATTTTGTGCAGTATTTTGTGATGGAGTTCCTTGATTTTGTGCAGTATTTTGAGATGGAGTTCTAATATTTTGTGCAGTATTTTGAGATAGAGTTCCTTGATTTTGTGCAGTATTTTGAGATAGAGTTCCTTGATTTTGTGCAGTATTTTCATATGGAGTTTCAAGGTTTTGTGCAATATTTTGAGATGGAGTTCCAAGATTTTGTGATCCTCGATTTTGCATTGAAATGTCTTGAGATCCACGATTTAAAGGAAGTGTTTGGGTATCGAGTTTGGGAACTTCCAAGTTTTCGGATATGTGATTTTGAGGATTAATATTTTGAAGGCCAAGATTTGTTGAATGGCTGGATGTAAAATCAGATTTCGACTTCTGCTGAATTTCAGGAACATTTTGTTCATTTGCTACATGGCCGGTAGTTAGTAGTAAATTTATCGATTGATTGTCGTTTTGAGCTTTGATTTTACCATCAGCTAAACCTGAATTGAGAGTTTGTGTTTGGTGGGAAGGCTGGAGGAAGATACTTGGTTGATTTATTGGAATATTATTTCTCGATGAATCTACCTGACTTTTCGTATCGATATCCACGTTTCGATCCAAGTCGTAAGTGTTTCCTGCGTTTGGTTCATTAGGTGTGTAATTATTTTTGAACATTTCCTGTTTTTTCACAGTATCTGGTCTCGCATTGGCTGGCACTTTATTCTCCTCGATTTGTAATTCCGGAGATGAAAAATGTTGATTCACAATTGGTTTCGATGTAGTCTTGACTGTTGGTGATACATAACTGCAATCAGCGCAAGCTCGTTTGTTGGTCAAAGTTGTAGTAACCGGTGTTATGGTAGTCAAAATTTGTGGCTCTTCCGCGGGTTTCACTATATCTTGTATTAACGCAATTGGCTTTTGGGAACTGATCGCCATGTCGTTTTGTTTCGTCGTTGAAATTGGATACTGTTTTCCATGTCCATCTCCAACGCCATTCGTACTATTTTCTTGTGGATATTGACCCATCACAGTGGCAGGTAAAGACACACGACATCCAGTACAAGTTTTATGCGGTGCTGGCGTAGTAATCGTTTGATGTGGTTTGGTATCGATTTTTGCTTTTGTGTTATGACCCATTAATTGTAGCTGTTTAACGTCAGTTAATGATTGCGTTGAATGTTTATAATCCGCAGATCCATCCAGAGCTTAAATTTAAAAAAAAAACGCAATTATTATGCATCTACAGCGAATTTGTAACTTCTTACGTCCGCTCACTTTGAAGCTTCTCATGCTTAAAATTTTAAAGGATCCATTAACATCAGTGGCGTACGTCGTGACGTGGTATCGACCATCGGCGGTTATAAAACCGAATTCTCCCTGGATTATACCATTAATATCTACAAAAATGAAAAGCAGCCAATTCGATTAATAATATCGATATAATTTAATTTTCAACTAAAGTTTAACTACATCATTAGTTCCCAAATATAAAACGAGCAACAATTTCTTTCATGTGTGCAATAATTTTATTATTTTGAAATTTGTTTGTAAAACTGGCAAACACGTTTATTAGTAGAAGATATTGCAGATAAATTGAAATAAACGAAAGAGATTTCACCTTTCTTCTCGTGTCGGTGTTGTTGTCCATCGATTGTGAACCCAAATTCGTACGGCTTGTTTTCGTCTTCAATTGGCGAACTGCTGACGCCACCAATCGCGATGCACGTAAGCACGATCTGAAAAGAAAGTGCACCAATACCACTTTATTGATATTCATTTTTTACGTAAATTTTTGCATTGCATTTCCATCGAAAATTAACATTTCCAGTTAGCTTAATTTAAAAAAAATACCAACCCAACCCAACCTAATAAAACCCAACAAAACTATTCAGAAAATCTCAATAATTGCCATCAGTCTAAATGTAGACCACACGATGGAAAAATAGCCAATGTAACATTAACACGTGCTAACTCTTCATTTATTGTAAATAAGAAATAATTCAAGACGTACAATCTTCACCAGCAAAACTAATAATTTTAACCCAAAATTACTTTTGAAAATATCACAACAGTCGTGGAAACTTCAGAGGGTGAACTGTAAATAAGTTTCAAATAAACAGTTAGGACAAGCACATTGCTAGCAGTCTTACTTCATCTACCTCTTAAAGCACTAGAAGGAGAGTGAGCTCACTAAGAAAAATTAAACGAATCTAAAAAACTATATTGAAGTGTGGATAGATAAAGATGTTACTTACTTACACTAATGGATACATATGCAATGGAAATATTGAGTTTAACAAAATACCAAGATCTAATATTCTTATAAACTGTTGATTACTTGAAGACATTAGGAAATAACATAACATTCATGAAAAGTTTAAGATCGTTGGAACTTGCAGGAACGAAATAAATAAAAACGAGCTTTACGTATTTAACTACGTTCAGGTAGCTTAAAAATAAATTTCAGCGAGACATTAAGGTGATGACAGCTGTTTCGCCCTATATGGGCTCATCAAACATCAAACATAAGCGACAATCAGTTTGTGTGTAAATATTACCATCATTTACATGTGAGTACCTACACAATACCACTGCTACATAAATACAATTTTTCTTCTGCGTTCTCTTGTTTGATTACAAGTTTTGTTTGCGTTTGCGAGCTGTCCAATACTTATTTAATTAATCGGATCAAGGAATATATAGTGGTAAATCACAAAAATAAATCGATAATAAGAATCATGGATTTAATTTAAAAATTAACCCTTATTTTATTGGAAATAAATAAAATAAATTAATATTTGTAACCGTCCGTTGTCTGTAGTTTAATTTATATTGTATTTAACATCTAACATTTAACATTTAAGTTATCGTATCTACAACTTTGTTAATTTCCTATTAAAACTAATCACTAAATTTAATGTAACTTAGGTACATACGTAGTTCAATGATGAATTCTTGTTACCCCGTCTACACCATTGTTATATAACTTATGTCATCAACCTTCGCCTCCATCCTATAACGTTGCGTAAATATTTTTTTTTTATTCTGCGGGACACTATCTTTTAAAATCTAACGAACATTGCGACATGATGATGTCACGCTTACTCACAACATATTGACTTTTCGAATTTGTGTTTTACGTTAAATTGATTCATATTGCGCATCGTACGTCAATAACGATCTTTCGTCAATTTACTTTTTTCAAACAAAAAAAAATTGCGAACTATTACTTAGAGGATTGTGCAGTGTGTACATTCAATAAGAAAACAATTATTCCCGTAAAAAAATATCAACATAAAATTGTAATTAAATCAATCGAAGGCTACATTTAAATCTTGAATTGGAGATAACAATTATAGGTGTTTTATGCATTGTTTACTGTTCAGGTTGTTTATTGTGAATGTGGACATTTACATTAATCACAATTGCAATTACTGAAACGGAAAGTGAATTTTTATTCCTGCAAAGTAAGAGATAGAAGTAGGTAATAAAGCACTGTAATTACAAACATAATCTAACTACTTATTGTTTGTAATGTTATGTACATGGTGGTAGTAAATGTCGTATGATTTAAATTGAAAACAGGATTTCTTGACACACTCCTTTCCACTTTCTTCCCTTATTTCATAACTACCAACCAGTAAAATTTTTACATTATTGGTTGGTATCGTCATCTGGTAAAAATATTTAATCAACTGGGTTATTGGCTTAAATTAATTAGTTATTTTAAAAACATGTCACTGCAATTTATAGAATTTTCTTAAACAGTTGAGATGTCTTGACAAGACATCTTGATTGTTAAAAGATGTGTACTCGTACAAGTTCAGTTCTGAACTAGTGATACCATTACCGAAATAATACGTGAAACGAAAATATTATTTAAGTCGTTCAACGATGCGTAATACTAATAATAATAATGTAAAGTATTATCTAACATTGTTTCTCTATCAACGTACGATCAATGTTTGGCTGCTTGTAATTTCAGCAAATTGAAACTAACGCACGAGTTCTGGTTCCATTAAATGTGCAGACATTTAAAGTAAAATTAGTTTAAAACACCTTCGTTATTAAAGATATTTTACGCAGAAGATAAGTATAATAAAAAAATGCATTACATATAATTTACGTGGCACGTTATAACATTTTTGATGTGATTACAAACGATTGGTTATTAATGATAAATATATTGTATGGGAAGGCCATTCTTTATACTTTATTTGTATACGTTTTGTCACGATTTTCTTAGAAACGGCCAGTTCAACAAGACAATGCTATGATGTTATTCTATTGCAAGAGTAATGGCTGCAAAAGTAATTGAATTACAGCCATAAACCAATTTAATTGTTTGTTTCTTCTATCGTGCAATTAATTTCAATAAATTAATTTTATTGCAACTTATCTGCGAATTATATTTCATCTTCTGTTTTTTATTAATTTCTAAGGATTCTAATAAATTTAATTTAGTTTAGTTTTCGATGAGTAAAGTAAAGCAAATTATAATAAAAACTATGGTTTTCTTCAAGAAGAGCACGTTAAATCGTTTTTCTTTGTTCTAAGGTATCTTGAGTGTTCAGACATCATTTTGTTCAAAAGTTCCCCCTGTTTGACCAACAGTTCCTATATTTCAACTTATAGACTCCTGTCTGTTGATATTTTATTATATCTTTATTTTTTTATATATTTAGAAAGTTTATTATTAGTTCTGAAAATACTTTAATATTGTCCAGTTACTCTGGTAAACTTTTTGTTTTAAATTAGCCCAGAAAATTTCTATTGGCCATAGTCGAAGAGCATTTTAGATTTTTTTCAACAGATTTTTTGCGAAGCCCCTGAAAGGGATTCTTTTTTTTGCAAGAAGCTCTAATGCATTGTTTATTCTGAATACGCCGTTGTCTTCAAGGCAACCCAACATAACCCAGCCCATATCGAAAGAACTAACCAAGCAACTTTTTTGATCTTTTGCCATCAATTAACTTTGTCCTCACTGCTCCACTTCTTGGCCTTCTTTACACATTTCGATTCTTATTACATAACATCTTCCACCACCTACGTACTGTTCTACCTAACCAAACAGATTTTTAACAACATGGCACTCACTTCGTTCTTGGAACATGATTACAAACTTCTAGTTTTAATTTTCGACTTCACACTTAAAATAATGTCACGATATCCTGTAACTATTTAAAAAAATAATTGACAGTAGATAGGTTGCTGAATTATAACAAAAAAAAATATTGATGTAATTGTTGCCATTTTGCCTATCCTAAGTTATTATTTATTGCAATTTGTTTAATTATAGCGAGTTCTAATGGAAATCCTTGATGATGAGATGATTTATGGCGCTTTATAATTAGGCTGGAGAGATCAAAATATTACTTATAATAATTATACTCATCACACCTCGCTTGGTTGGGTTGGGTTGGGTTGTATTTTTTGTAATTAAATTTTAATTTGCAATTTCATACGTTTCATTGCATTCACGTTTGTTGCGTTTTCAGTCTTTTAATTTTTCTGTACCTGCTGTTCGTTCTATACTAAGGTACAATATTATAGCATTTTGCACATTTCGTTTAATTCTATATTATCAAATGGGTAAGCATTTTCTACAAAAGATGCTAGTGACGCCCATTCTGCACAATGATATCTTGAACATTGAATGGTACTATATATCTTTAATATATGCTTTAAAATTTGTTAGTATTTATTTTTAATGCCCTTGTGATGGATATAAATAACACTGATACTTTGAACAAGAGTATGACTAGTTTTTTAAAACAGCACATGGAAATAAACATCAAGCCAAAGATGGCCACGAAAATAGAAGTATTGGCGATAGAACTAGAAAATGAATAAGAATAATAAGATCATAATGAAGAACAAAGCCAAATTGAAAAATCTTAAAGAAATTAAGGTTCTTATTAGAGAAGGAGGATATGAGGTTAAAATTTGATATAATAAGATAATTGTGAATGGGGAGCAACGGAGATGGAATGGAAAGGTGGACACAATGGAAAAAATAACATCAAAAAACTAAAACAAACTCTCAAATGCGATCATTTTGACGTGGACCGAGCAAATGTAAATCCTATTGCTGTAGTTTGATATGTCAATGTTACTTGAAGAGGTGTCAAGTTGCAGTTGAACTGAATTGAATTATAATTGACCACACGAAGTGGGTTATTACTGTTAGCCAATTGAGTTGGTGTTCTCTGAGACTGTGACTGTGATCGATTGAAACAAGAGCAATGTTGTTGCCAATGTTTATTATTCCCCTATTTTTTTTGTTGGCCTATTTTATATGCTACACTTATTTTTGATTCTACTTTTAGTTCCTTTTGTATCACTTTTTCCATTTCGCCTCTTAGTTGTCTGCATTGTACGCATTTTGTCTATTTCTGGTGTATCCTTCGTTATTTGAAGAAAGAACGTAGCATCCATGTGATATCAAAGGAACAAAATTAAATGCAGACATTTGACATTTGCGAGTTGCGCAAAAGACAATCGCTACTTAGCATGATAATTACATTGTTTGCGTTTAATTTTATCAGCAGGATACGTTCACAAACTAATAAAATTGTGGCTGTGCAGAACAAATCATGTCAACTGCGAAAATACTGTAGATCCAGAATCGTAATACGCGTGCAACAAAACGACTCACATTGAAAATTATGAAAATTTCGATTAAATCTGGTCCCAACATTTTGAGTTTTATTATGTTTTGCAATCTGTTTACACTTTTTAATTAAAAAAAAAAAACATCAAAGTGAGTAGGAAGCAAAGGGGGATTTTAGCACGTTTGGACATTTTAAGCCCTTTAATTATATATTTTAATTATCACGTCTTGATTTTTTGAGAAAAATCCATTCTGTCAATTAGATCTCCGCACTTCGGGCAACGTAAATTTAATGCAGCAATTATTTACAACGTGTTCAACGAAGCACTGATTTCACGATATTTTACACATTTTAGATTAATGACAATTTAGTAAGAGCAACTGTATTAGTTATACCATCAACACAAATAAAACAAATATATCTATAGTCCTAATAAAACAATAAAAACAAGCAAATGAATACTAGACCTAAAAAAAATACGCGAAATTAAATGAAAGAAAACAGTGGAAATGATGGAAACGGAAACGCACGAGAAAAAACAAACACGAATTGAACGAAATTATTAAACGTAATTGGTGGTTTCCATAGTCTATTAATTCCATAAAAAAAATTAATTATATATTTTACGATACCTTTATAATATACGTAAATAAGCATTTATTCCTGTAAAGTTTCTATTTATACACGCATCGCGTATTGGAATTGTGAAAAAATAAAAACATCATTGTAGTTACGTATAACACACACGCTTAAGTGCAAAAGTCAAGAGCTTTCTTTCTCGACGGTCATTCGTATCTCGTAAATTAACAGTACATTACCTTTAAATACCGCATCGCGTATTTAACACCTGACGAATTAATCACCACTTTGTTCACGCATCAATTTAATGTTACTTAACGCGGACAACACCAGCGACGAAGCAATCGGCTCATCTGTGAGCTATCGCCTTCGATGGTTCGTCATTAATAATTCGCGGAATTGTCCATTTGCCACTTTTACGCGATCTCCCGCTACTTCTTCTAACAATGCCTACCCTAACTATATTTCTGTAAGTAAATATGTTTGTGGAATATATTTTGTTGTGCAATGCAGAGCTAAATTAAAAAAATATATATTTTTCAATCAATCAATCATAACAGAAAAATTGATAAATGACAAAAAATTATGAATAACTTGTACTAAGCGCAAATAGCAGGGGTTAGATTTTGGCTCATGTAGCGTTCAACATCCTTAAATCACATACTTAAAGTACATTGAAATGATATATCAAGAAAAATAGATAGAGCACGAAAGGGACCTAGTAAGGGAAGCTAAGCTTTAGAAGATATACATTAACGTAGAGAATTAATTAATTATCGCCTTATCCAAGGATCACCATTTAAAACGACAAGAAAATAATAGGTCCTGAGAAATATTTTATTTCAATATTGATTATATATCTGCACATCCCTTAAAGCCTTGTTCCCATCTCAAGTGTAAGTCTAATAAAAGCGAGAACAACGAAACAAATATCCCCCGATGACTTATTATTGTGTACAATTAGTTAAAATATTCATAAATCAAGCTCTGTGGAACTACGTATATAAACTTGTAAAAATTTTGACATGTTTCAATAAAAATTTAATTGCAGTTTCATATGTTGACACTTGACGAATGATATTTTTAATGATGTGCTAGAGTAGGTTTCCATTGTTAGTGTTCTGTTGCCAGTGATTTGTTGAGAGTGATTGGCTCGCGCCAAGAAATATCAAGGGCCACTACATATAAAGGTACAACTACATTTCTTGTTATTCGATACTGTTGAGGTGATAACTCTGATGTCTAGCAATCCACGATTTTGTGTTTATGGGCGTTTATGTCACCGGCTAATTAAAGGTAAAAAAATGAATAAATAGTATAAATTCGCATCATCAGGATATTTAAAAATCGATTTGAAATCATAGTCGACATGTAACTGCAAACTATTACGTGCTCAACGTGATAATTATACAAAATAACATCCGGCTACGGCTATAAAATTCATAAAGTAATGTATCAACAAAAAATATTTCCTGATTAAATGTGCAAAAACTAGAAACCATTTGTCAACTGCTTGAAGGATTAGAAACAATTTACTAAAATTAGCATATTTTAATGACATGTTAAACATAAAAAAGCCTTTCTATATAACTTTCAACAAAATTAGTAGTCTCACCACCTCACGAACGAAAAAAAAAACAATTACAATAACATTTTCAACATTTTCAAAAGTAAACAGCACACGTCGAAACTATAATAGTGTTAGGTTTAAAATTTTTCGTTCTGCCTCATTTGAAATGATATTAATATTCAACATGTTTTAGTCGATCACGATTCTCATTGAATTAGCAAACGGGGTCAATTTAGATAATTTTTCATCATTTGTGTCTTACAGGATCTTTTTAGTGATTGGTGACTTTGAGCTTTGAAACTCGAAATAACGAACAAGAATGATTACTTGACGAAATTATTAACAATTTGCTGAGATTATTAATAAATTCAACTAATAACCTTGCCTTCATCAGTCTCTTGGTAACATTATCTGTGTGATCCATTCATGAATTGACGTAGAAAGAAATTTGCAGATTTAATAGTTTGCAACAATAACGCCAAATTTACCATGGCGAAAGAAGGTACACTTGTATCAGCTACTTAAATTGAAAATTAATTGAATTTTATGTCTCAAAAGTGTAATTAAAAAAATTACCCATCCCTCTCTTTAACAAACAAAAAAAAAACCTCAACATTTTCCGGGAGCGAATTAATTCTCCATGCTTCATAAGCTTAATTTTTACTGATATTGATCCCCCAATGAAAGTATTTAACCGAAAATGTACAGATCCTTCTTACTATTGAAATATTATCCAACATCACCATAGCTAAATGTAATCTGTGTAAGCCCAACCACTGAACATGAAATGACATGATGGACAATCTTGGCAAAAACACGTTTATAAAAAAAGTTTGCTTCACCGCAGTTTCTCTTCTACGCGTCGTATTATTCACACGTATTGTATTACCAAATTCAAATTTTATAATTTTTCTAGGTATTTTAATTTGTTTTGTGTTTTGTAATCAACGCAATGTTTAGTGCCGTCAAATCACTTTGCGTGACGAAATAGTATATTATCGCATACACATTATAGGTGTAACTGGATGTTAATTTTTTATAATTATCACATTGAATAAGTAATTGTTTGTATTTATACGTGGAGCTCTACGATTACGAATTGATTTGTGAATGTCGTGGTGATGTGGGCAATTCTCGAGTATCAAATTTGAGCAAAACGAATCCAGATATAGCTACTTTTATACCTCGCGATCACAACTTTTTGGAAAAAAACATTACGCCAGTTCGGCACCAATCACACCAATTGAAATGTTTCTATACGATGGCAGATAATTTCGCATTTTGTAATGATGTTGAGGGATTGATGGATGCATTAAACATCAGATACGACAAAATTGAATGGAGATGATTTGTCTTGTCCAGCTGAAGGGACCCTGCTTTAGGAGGCCTTAAAATAGCGTTTTTGGGGGAATTTTTTTAGGGCAGAAAAAAATGAGCAAGTCTAGTGAACTTTTTAGCGCATTTTATTGCATATTTTAGTATTAAAAAAATATGTCGAGAGAAAAATATTTAAATGGGACCGATTTTTATGCACATTTGTGCAACACCTTACAATTGCAGTCTACAATCGGTGGGAAAGATGTAGCGCGTAATTTTTGTCTGAAACAAAAAAAAAACACAGAAAATTGTAATTCTCATATATTTTCTTCTAGGTGAACTAAAAAAAACCCAAAATCTTGAACTTCAAAATTTTTCTTAGGTTTGAAAATAAATGTGCTCTTTGCACGAAGAGAAAATCATTTCAACTTGCTAAAAAAGTTGTTTAGAATTTTTTTTCATTAATCTTTTTAGTTCAAATAGAACAGAATGCTACTGAAGCCAACAAAAGTTTTGTTTCGTTTTGATTCCTTGTCTAGTTTTCTCGCAATCACGCCCACCAGTTTAGAAAAATCGTAAAAACGAAAACTCGAGAAAACGCGCTCTAAAGTTTACGATCCGGAAAAATGCTAATTTTCGATTACTTACGGAATATCTCGTTATAATCCTACTATAGCTCTTACGAACTCAAAATATTATTGTTTCGAACGACCGATTGAACTTTTTTCAGTACATAGTTCGGTGTTATGTTACTGCGGGGAGGGGCGAGCGTTTCGTTTGTCCGAGCGTTCATGCGTTCGTATATTTTTTTCTCGACACCTCACTGTGTTTAGTGCTGTATCTTTCAAAATATTGCGAATTAGCCGCTATAACTTTTTATACATATTCTTAGATATATTAGGCATAGATTTGAGCAATAAAAAACAAATCGATTTTTTGAGCCTTCTAAAGCAGGATCCCCCCTTAAACGTTGTATTGGTCACAAGAAGAAAAATGTGCCTACTAATTCCAGACATTGAAGAGTAAATTACAAACTTGTTTAGCTTATTTAGACGATATGATTGTATTGTTGGATAGAACAGAATTTCTATTTATATCGAGCTTACACGAATATTATTACAAGAACAGGCTTTCAAATTCAATATGACGTTAATGATGTACGAGCGTATAATTAAAATTGATTGCATATCGAAATACATTGGAATAATACATCTTTTACACGTTCCCCTTGAACTGGAAACAGAATATACTCTTTTTAAATTACAACCGTTACCTACTTTGCACAATTATGATTTAAAATCATATATTTTAATTCAAAAGGTTACAATTTAATGCAATCGGAACATGTAATGATACCAAAATTATTAAGACAACCACTATTTCACAAATAGTGGTTGTCTTATATTACAATTTCACAAGCTCACTCAATTAATTATGTAATGATACCATTGATTTGATTAATAAATAATATCACTGTATATTTCGACACCATGTGAACCCAGATTGTTACAAATAAGTCCACGAAAAGTTAAGTTAAGTCAATTATTAATAATTACAGTTTTATTTACTCAAAGTAATAGAATACCATTTGCATCACGAACAACAAATTAATATCGTTATTGCTTCCCGAAAATGACGCATTTATAATGAATTGTGGCATCAGTATAAGAATACAGGACTTTAATTCTTAATAATGGTTGATACATTGCGAATAAAATTAAATTAATAAAAACGTTTCTATTGCATTTGTTTACATGTTCAACGAATTTCAGGTTTCAGATTCTATATAAAGTCTAAGATTGCGAGAGGCCTTTTTGCAATCAATGTTTTCTACGGTTATCTATTTTAATGCAGAAGGTGGTCTTGAATTTTTGATCGCGTTTTTCCTGCCACGTAACATGGCTCTAGATTTATCCACGCTTATTGAAAGCGAGCGCTGCTCGACTGCTGCAAGGAGTTAAGATATGTGTTAATATTTTCTAGCATCACAAATACAGTTGTGTATCGTAATAATAATGGGCTTCGCAAAATTTCAAGTAATGTTTTGTACTAACGTATATACAAACAAAAAAGCCATGGCCCACACGTAGATTCCTGTGGTACCCCCGATTCTATATTTAGTGGAACTTGATATTATTTATAACAACGATCTGTTTCCGAGCGGAAGTTATTTTTTTTACCAAATAAACTGCAGCTGTGTCAAAATGCATGAATGTCACATGCTTTCAAAGACTCGCGTTGCTAAAAATGTTTTGGTCGACTTGAAGTTTTTTTCCAAGCGCGCATCTTATCTTTAACTTTTACTGGAATAATCGTACCCCATACCTTTCTAATGTACATTTGTAATGTCGACGCAATGTGTCCCTATCAAAAAAAAAAAGAAAAAACATCATATCTAGTTATAAAAGCATAAAGAAATAAAAAGTTGCAATATGATGCACAAGGTAAACAAATTAGAACAATATATTCCGAAATGTTTTACACTGTTTAGCACTGATGCTTTAATTAAAATTGATATAGTAGTTGATGAAAGTAATATAGAACGATAGCATAGGATTGTAATAACGAATAAATCCAAGCCAATAGCTATTATTGTAAAATTTTCGTCATATAAAAAACGAAACGAGAGTTATATCATTGTATATGTATAGTCATATAATGCTGTTGGCTCAATTGGAAACTGGTATGTAATGAAAGTTGCGTAGTTCGTAGGATTTACTGTGGGGAAGACAAGTTCAACGTATTTTGAACCAAATATAAATGTATACAGCAAATTCAGAACTGAAATAATAATAGCAATAAATGTTTTGTTGTTTAATATGCTACTTATAATAATGCTATAAAAGCTAATTATAGCAGGTGATATATGAATTAAGAACAATTCCGTACTGAAGTACACCACACCATATAATATACAAATATGTATGACATTTCTAATTGTCTATAGTTTGAGATTTTTAGTTCACTTATTATTAAAACAAGCGGAATGTAAGAAATAGGCAACAAAAAAAATTAATAAAAACTTTAGTAAAATAAAAAGTAATCTCAAGCAATTGCAAATTAAACGTCACACAGCTACTCCCTGGACCTTGGAGTTTGAAGCTTCATTACTTGTTGGATTTCTCCAAATATCGATTCCTGGACGACTACGTTTTTGTTGGTACATACGTTTCTTACGTACATGCGAGTATCTTCGACTCAAACTAAGCTAAGCTCCCAAAAAAATACGACAAAATTGGGTTATAGTACCACGTTTATCCTAAAGGATCAAAAATGTTAAATTTCCTTTACAGCAAGCTCACATAAAATAGTTCGTGCCAGGTTCATTCGTATGCAAAAACGATTACTGATGTCAATATTATGAGTAAAAGTATCAATTTTAAAAATACTGCACACTCTTACAAATAGCTTTTATAATATTCGCTAAAATGAATAGTACTGAACAAATTTATAAAAAATGGCTACTGATGAAATGTTGACTCAGCATGTGCCAAATGTATTCATTAATAACAACTGGTTTTTTTCCATAAGTTGACACATTGAAAAATAAAATTTTGTCAGTATTTGGAATTTCTAATTTTTTTATTTTAAAGTTGAATTGAGATCTTCACACCATGTTTATCTATGACGTTCTGGTTTCGAAGGATTGGTTTACTTTTTCAGAGATTTTTTTAATTAGACTGGTCTTATCCGAGCTTGATCTTAGTGGATTTTCAAGGAAAGTACAAGAATTGACTACTAGAGTAGTTTCATGCTGTAAAGGACATGTACGTCATCGTCAAGTTGCGCGTCGGGAAGAGTCCAGTGGCTCGCATCGGTATTTCAGGAGGACGCGAAGCAAATGCAAGCGAGTTCTACAAAACTCGCGACAATGCTTTCAGAATCACCCCCGTTTTCTGCTAATGTACTGTTCCAAACCAAAAAGCTGTTTATGCGCAAAGCCCTATGTCCTTTACATTTCAAATCATCTCTACCTGGTTTTCACACAAAGGACACCATTTAACATAGAAATCTGCGTGATTTTTCATATAACCGACTGACAAGTTTACCATTCATTCAAAAATTAATTCTAAAAATTGAAGGTAACAGGAATATTTACATTTCTCTAATATCCTCGAAAATCAAACGGCACAAAAAGTAAACAACATAGGGCAGGAGTCAATGGAAACGAGGTCCTTGCGCAATTTTTGCATTGATGCAAACAAATCATAAATATTTAGAGCTTTCTTAGAAAAGGGTTCCACCTGATGATGATGATTTTTGATAGAAAAAATGTGGTTTCAACATCTGGTTCTGTCACATAAATAAGCATTATTTTCATTTCATTATTTGTTGGATCGGTGGATACGAAAAATTATTTTGATTATTTCATGAAATCCTCATATAAATTGTAAAATTAGAATTCGATCACAGCATTTCATGGCTGCATTATTGCAAATGGTGAAATTAAAAAGAAATTATCTGAATTATTGCACTCTATAAATTTTCTTAACCCCATTAACAAGTTTCTTAATTATTTGTGTGAGTTAACTTGTGACTACTTCTTCTTAGTTAACAGCCCAAAAAAAATTTCTCATCGTATACTAAACACAATGAGGCACAATCAACTGTAAAACTTGATTACAACGACAACATTGTTGTATTATAATTTCCGCTTGTAATTTTTTCCGTACATATTTCCATTTACATACATTTCTTATTTAAAACATTCGCTTGCTTAGGTATACACTGTAGTCTGCAGTGAAACCACACGTTTTTTAATATCATGCAAGTAAAGTTGATATCTACATTGAGTCAATTCGAAAGCGAAAAAAATATTAGATCTCACCACGGCCCACGAGAACAAAATAAAATAAAACAATATCCACGATTTGATTCTTCGATACCAAAACATATATTTGAATGTGTAGCAACTTAATCAACTAGACTGCAATTTGAAAATTTGCCAACTATTTGCATTTATTATTAAACGCCTTTCGGCACTGTATACCTGCAAGTCGTAGTTCTGTTGGTGACGGAGAAAACAACGATATTATTCGTATACACGTGCATGCATCTGGAATGTGGATAGCATGGAATTTTACCGGTCGACAGAAACATATGCATAATTCATTGGTTTATAAACTTTATATATTAATTAACGAGATTAATTCATTAATAACTGGTTCTCAATTCCTTCACAGCACATTATTAAACGTATTCGTGTACTAGGATGTAGTTAATAATGGTTAACATAAACGGCGACGTCAGGTGTAGTACTTGTTGCAGAAATTCGCCATCCTTTCGCACGCTTCTTTCATGAGGTTTGCGGGCAGCGTCAGCACGATCCTCATGTATCCAGGCAAACCAAAGCACTAAAAAAATAAAAAATTAATAGTGGGTCAACAACATATAGCAATTAAAACAAAATTTTCATGATGTTTCTTGGTTTTCAAGTATAGTTCATGCAGTGATTGTGCTTTTAATCATTTACTTTCAAACTCAGAATTCTTAAGGCGAACATCAGTAAAGTGGTAACATTTTTTTCGTAACTCCTATCAACACGTCACAAATATAACTATAATGAGTGGCTGCGAATCTAGTTGATTAATTTGTTGGTACAAACTATGAATTATTTCAAAAAATGAGATCCTTTTACTTACGTCTCCAGGCAAGCAAAACACCGATTCCTCCTCCATAAGCCTTCTCATCAATTCCAAACCATTTTGAAACTGTGGAAAATTTTCAAGTCGTATTTTGATCATCATATACATGGTGCCGTCCGGCATGTAAGGCTTCAATCCGGGTATCTCTACAAGTATATCATAGCAAGTTTTAGCATTTTCCAACAGGGTGTTTATCAGGTCGTCGTGAAAAGTCTGCGGAGTTTTGTGGAGAATGTCAGGTAGGGCCCCCTGCACGATCGTGTTGCTGCCTATGGTCCTCTGACTCAAACTCGCCAGACCTTTTCTTATCTCACCGAACGCGTTGATTGGATCGTGCACGACGATCCAACCTAATCGCCAGCCGGGCACCAGAAATCTTTTGGCCAGACCGCCGCAGATCAGGATCGGAACGCCCGAATCCAGCGAAGCCGCCGATACGAACCTCTTCTCGGGGAAAATTAAATTTTCGTATATTTCGTCCGCTATGACTGGTATCTTGTAACGATACGCTATGTTGAGGATGCTTCTCAGATGCTGTTCGTCGAACACCGAACCGCACGGGTTCGAAGGGTTGTTTATTACGATCGCGGCGGTCTTGTCGTCTATTTGCGATTCCAGATCGTAAAGATCCACTTGCCAATTTTTTTCCGGAAGCAAGCAGTACGTCTTTACGTTTATTCCCGCAGTTTCCGCGAGCGTTCTGTACAAAGGGAACCCTGGCTTCGGTATCAGGATGTTGTGTGATCTGCTGGGATCCGCCAGGACTGTTATGCATTGGTCTATAGAAGAAGAGCAGCCGCTGCAAAGGATCACGTCTTTGTGGTTAATGTTGACGTCACTGCGCGAGAGATATTCGGCCACCGCCTGTCTCGCAGATTCGAAACCAACGCTTGGTGCGTAGCCGTTGAATTTGTTTTCTCTAATTACTTCTACCATTGCTTCTATGCATTCGTTGGATGGAGTCAGGTTTCCGTATACTGTGGGATCCCCTGCAACAACAAAAAATATGCAATGGACATAATATATTGACACAGATTTTTATTTAATTTTGCGGATTTACGTAGTTTGTTCACGATTTTCTCCATTTTGTGATAGATTGGAACAAAATTGATTTCATTGAATCCCAATTTGACGAAATTTTGATTTTTCTGTCGTCGTTTGCGTTCAAGAAATTTCCCCATTTGGATGAGCAAATTCCCAATTGGATCGCAGCTAGTTTTAAACCTAATCGTAACAAATCCTTGGGTTTTCGTTGTGTAATTTCAATAAACCCAATAGAAATTATTAATTTGGATTAATTTTCCCCAACTTGCACCTAAACGATATTTAATTTGGAGAACAAGTGGATTCAAGTTTTCATAAAATATATATATAAAATAATTAGATTCCATTGGTCCGGTCAAAGAACTTCCAACCTAAACGAAAGTGGCGCCAGTTCAGTTCGACAACCTCGCCCATAAACCATTACCAATTTCAACAATAAAACACCCAATAAGTCCAAAACGCGACGCAATAATGTATATGGTCAGAATGACGATTTCTTTAAATCCTACAATGAAAGAAATAATTACGTTTTTATTTTCATTGCACGTCATACGGCGATCACACCTCTAAATTTGAACCAATGGCAAGCGTCGATTCAACATCACAACACTCGACATTCCTTCTAGCTCCACGACATTCTAGTTTATAATGCAAATTATTGCCAATACATTAACACGACGAAAGTTATATAAACCGATGCCCATTAGAATTTTTATTTAAAAATCGTATGCACCTAAAGAGGCCCTCCTCTCGTGCACATGCGGACAGGAAAGTCTGGTTTTTTCTTATTCCTTAATTTGCAATTCAAATTTTATTTGAAGAATGTGTGTTGAAAATCGTACGTGTGAGAAAAATGTTTCGAAAATCTTCCAATTGAAAACAGTCGGGCCAGTGCGTAGTAGCATCGCACAGACGCGCAAACACATACAATCGCTCACACTCGGAAACAGCAGCCGAGCAGGTACCACAAATTTTAAAAACGTTCATGTATGTTCTTATGAAGGAATTAAGAAAATCAAAAACAATGACTAAGGATGCAAAAATTGAATTAAAATATCGCACACTCCGAATATAATGTGAAAAGGAATTTCCATAAAAAAAGATTTATCGTCCAACGTAAATTATGTTTAAAAATTGTATATAACGTCGATTATCCTTTGTACAATAAATTCAAATAAATTGAAATAATACAAAGTAAAATATTGTAATCTATTCAAAGCAATAAGAAAACAACCAGAATATAATGCAATAACTTCACACTATCTGCAAAGTTAAAAGTTAACAAGAAATAGAAATTTTGTTTCGTAATATATAATTTATATGAACCTCACAAAAACTGCCATGGCCGATTAAATTTCTTTACCATCATTTTATTATAAAATTTATAAACACGAAAACATAGGTCTAAATTTCAATAAAAAAATATTGTAAATCCAAAGAATTAATATTTTGCATTAAAATTTATGTGAACCATCAACATTTTTTTAAAGTGGTAGAAAAGACAGTAGGCTAGGAATTGGCTTCATGGTAAAAAAAAATTATAAAGATAAGGAGATGTCTTTCAAACCAATATCAGAGAAGTATGAGATGAGCAGGCACAGGATCTGATAAATTCTTGGTAAGGATAAGCTGCAGAACAAAAAATAGAAAAACTATTTCATATGGAAAGATTACAGAAGGATGATGTTTTTTTAAACATATCAGAGGGAGATTGCAAAACAACTGGAAAAATGCTGTCAAACCACACAAGTTGAGGAGATGTGGAAACAAGAAAAGGAATCATTAAATGTACTTCTAAGACGACGATCCCGAAGAAAAAGAAACAGGAAAAATTGGTTGTGTAGAGAGTGTATAGCAGGGGAGAAAAATGAGAAAGACAAGAATTACCGAATGACTACACAATTGGAAAAAATATAAGAACATCGAACAATCGAAGCAAAAAGAACAAAAACTCATAACCATTGAGGAAAAATTTCAGCATAAGGAAATCCGGATGTTTTACAAAGAAATAAAAAAGACAGAAAAAGGTTACCATATCAGAAATCGCTATTTTAAAAATTAGGAAGGAGTCTTACGTACGCAAATAATAATAGAAAGGTGGAAGGAAGACTTTGAGATATAGAAGTACCAACGAAATATGAAGTCTCAAAAATACTAAAAGACCGAAAAAGTAATAAAAGTCTAGGAGAAGTATCAGTAGAAATGATTAAAACTTAACTGAAAAAATGTATGACGTTGTAAAACTGTATGGGAGAAAGAACAAATGGCTGAAGAATGGACTGCGCTGATGTGCCCTTTGCATAAAAAATGTGACAAATCTTTATGTGTCGGTATTACCGGACACAACTTATAAAATACTCGAAAACCTCATTAAGGAAAAATTAAACAATTTTACAGAAGATGTCCTGGGGAATATCTGGCAGGTTTCAGGAGAAACGTTTATCATTTTTAATCATTGATTTCAAACAAGCATATAATGGCGTAAATCTAGAACAAACATACAATGCAATCAGACGAATAGTAATACTTATAAGGCTAACAATTATGACGTCGAATAAAACACTTAATAAAGTACTATGGAGTGGCCACAAATCGACAGAATTTGTGGTGGGAAATGGCCTGAACCAACGTGACCGTCTCTCTACCACACCCTTCAACCTGGTTTTGGAAAGCATAATAAGAAGAGTAAATTAAAAATGGAAGAGATGTACAACAACGAGCATGAAAGTCCAGCATATGTGCACGTCCTTACACTCCTAGCGAGGACGAAAGCTGAATTAAAGAGGATCACAAAAAAAATTGCAATAACTACGAACGATGGAAGGGAATGTGTGTTTGCAAGGTTAAAGAGTTCTTATACTTGGATGACTTCCAAGTATAAGAAAAAAACGAAAACGGACATAAGGAGCAGGAAATTGAAACAAATAAGGAACTAGATACTAGGTACGAAGAACAAAGATACATCCGTCATAAAAACCCAACGACAAAGGTGGATAGGGCATCAATATCCAAAATTGGAAAGACGAAATGAGAAACATAAGATGTATCTCTTATCGTGAACTTTTAATCGTTCTTATATTCGAGAGCCACTAATCTCGCGAGACTAGCATTTTCTGCTTATAATCGATGCGCTATTTTCCCAGGACATTTTAAAAGTCTAAATCAATATTTACTGGAAAAACCTGTCTTGCAATTACAATTTTTTAATCACTATATTTAACGGTTACATAAACGATTATTTAAGTAATTTTCAATGTCGCCTTTATTTTCAAGTACATTCTTACATATGTTGGGTTCCGTACCTCTGAAGATAAAAACAAAACTCACTCGCTTTTCGGCCGTATGTATGTCTGTCACAGTCGAATTCTTCTGTACTACAAATTTTGATTATGATTTGATATTTACAATCCAGTATTCTTTCGCCAGTCAAAACCTTAAAACATTTTCTTATAGTTAACTTTAGGAAGTCAAAAGGAACTCAAAACTGTCATCATTGTATATTATGCTCCTAAGACTGAATTTATTTTCTCACTAAGGATTCTTGAATTTTCATATAATCATCATCGGCCACTGCAAATTATCTTTCACTCATTGCAATATTTATTTCTTCGAATTATCCGTGACTGATATCAATTAGTTTTTTCACAATGCCTTCCATATTTACCTAAACTGCATGTTTAATTTTTTTATGTAATGCTAAAAATAATCACGAAAAACGACACACATATATAGTGTGACATATATTTGTTATGTAATTAACTTAATCGGCATATTTGAAGTTATTTAATTGCTTTGATCTGTTTAAATGTTTATATGTTCAGAAAACTGGGGGTGTAACAGATTCTTTTATGTACAGTAATGTACCAAGAATTTCTAATGTTTGACTGCTCTTTGGTTGGACAGTTCGTTTAGATTTAAGACAGTCAATATCGTGAGTTATTGGCAGCCACTAGATCAACTAAAGTTCATGGTGTTCGCTGCTATTTGTATGTTTTACCTTGCTCTCGGGTATTGAACCGCGTATTTGAATTCTCCTTAAAATACGCGATTCATTACCCGAGAAACAGGAAAAAACAGATTTTTCCCGATTCTCTACGAACCGACATATACGTATATTTGTCCAAATATGATTTTCGATTAAACTCGAAGCTTACCTCATAAGTGAAATTATTGTGCAATGTCACCAGTTTGTCCAACAATATTTATAAACGAGAAATTGTTTAATAATGAACTTAAATTAACCAAAATGAAAGTGAATATCAGCACCAGTCCGAAAATGACTAGTCTACCTCGATACACAAATATCGTACAATGTTATGAAATATCAAAATGGACAATATTTTGATATTTATAGTTTTCTTAATCTTTAAATAAGTAAGTAAGTTACAGAACAATTTTAAATAAAATTCTTTTTGATACTTTTTTTATAAAACCCCAAATATTGCAATAAAAGTACATTTAATTAAAATGGTGATTGACGTACTCAAATTTTACAATTTGCCCAACCAAAAAAAAAAAATAATCAACTGACCTAAAGAAAGTGCAATCACCGATTTTTCCGGATTCGGTTCCAAATTCAGGTTCTCGACCAGGTCCCTGATATAGTTCTTGCAGTTCCTGGCGCACTTGGACGCTTGCACTTTCCACCCCTTGTTCTTTTCCCCCTTTAAGTAGCACATGTTTTCGATCGTGGACAGGTGGAGCATTTCCACTCGGAGCGAAACGTTCGGTTCGATTGATGTGAAAAGTGTCTCTTTCACCGCTAATCAAGATGAAATACCAGCTCGTTTGTTTGTGCGATTCTATTCAACAAACCTGTTATGGCCTTCGGTAAGACAAGAAATTCAAATTATCCACCGAGCTGATAAACAATTTCAATTTTTGCATATTAATTTGCGTACAACTTTTTCATCTTGGTTAATGATTCGCTAGTGTATTGGTTTTCGATTTTGCGTGTGTTCCAGTAGCTTCTCGTGCGGTTTAAATGTCTGCATGTACTTTAGCGTTATTTTTCTAAAGCATTGTTCAAATTTTATTATAAATCAATTGTAAATTGTTTTTTTATAAAAAGTATTCGTTATGCTAAATATTATTGACAAAGAACACTTCATCGATGTGTATCACCGAGATCACCTAATTATACACATACTTGCAAATACAAACAGCTTTACTTTTTTATTTTCATTGGAAATTTTCTGGTCAGTATGTACAATAAATTAATTAAATTTCGAATAATTTAATTAATTTGTGTGCTGTATTGTTTTGACGTTTTGAATTAGAAGAAACTCTGAAACATCTTCGGTTTTATAAAATTATCTGTACTTTGTAATTTTATAAAATGCATAAATCATGTTATTGAGAATGGATTACTTCTAATGCGAAACGACGGAACATCCCTTTGAATAACACTGTTAATTTATTGTATCATTATAAATGATCGTAAAATTACCGATTAAAATAAAAAAATTAATTTCCAACTAATCGGTCACGAAAAAGGAATGAAATGTACATTACATCTGCGTGTGGGTGTTTTCACACATCATTGTCTCATTGTTTAAAAATTACTTAAGGTATATGTCAATTTGATTGCATCAGCAAACTAGTTTAATGTGTCCACCAGAGTCTATCATATTTTTTTTATAAAATTATTAGTAATGCAAAGCCTAATTCTTTGTATAGGAAAGTTTATTTTGAAGAGTGACGTGCGTGACATCAATTTCAGAACCAAAGGTTTATTAACTCCAACTACGCATCAATTGGAAAGTTTCCCTTTTCAGTAATAACATAACAAGAAGCGTAACTTGAAGTTAAAGTCGCTACCTGGCATTGCGGAATTTTGTCAAATTTACAATCACATTACATTCGTTTGTTGTTTAAGTTGTGTATTTCAACTATTAAACTAATAATTTTAAAGTTTAGTTTAGCTACAAGAGAAGGACCGACCGGCTTATTAATAAACAGCTAATCTTGAAGCTTTAGATAAATTAATATTTCTTCGTTAACCTAGATGGGTGTTTCATAGATCAATTTAGAGAAGGATATCACATTGAAGCTTTCGTTTATATTCTATCGGAGAAACAAATTTGCTATTAGTAATTAGTTAATAGCAATACCTGATACAGAAATGACTGACAGAGAAATAACTAATATACTCAGTGACATATAAACTGCACCACCTAGAAGGGATGGAAATTTTTGGACCAAATTTGGGAGAAACATTGGAATAGTCTAAGGTAACAATTGATTAAAATTTGATAAAGAAAACACTTCATCTTTTTTATTTTTCTTTAATAATGTGTTGGTCCGCCCCTATTTCTAATACACTCATTGACCCGTGTTGGCATTGATTCCAGCAGGTGATCAATGTCTTCTTGGGGTATGGCATCCCAAGCAGCCTGTACTTCATGCCGTAGAGCTTCTATTGTCAACGGTGGGTTCGGTAGATTCCTCAATCTTCTACCCATCATGTCCTACAAATGCTCAATGGGCGACAAATCGCGAGATCTTGGCGGCCAAGGCAAAAGATTAACATTGGCCTCTTCAAAGAAGTCAAGAGAAACCCTTGCTACGTGAGGTCGTGCATTATCTTGCTGGAAAAGTGGGTCTTCTAGCCCTCGAAGATATGGAAGAACATGTGGTTCTACCACTTCGTCAATGTAGCGTCGGGCGGTCATACTGCCCCGAATGAAGAGCAAGGGTGACCTACTGCCGTAAGCAATATCACCCCACACCATCAACCCCACAGTTCGGTAAACATGCCTCGCAATCGAAAAATCAGGATTGCTCCTTTCTCCACGTCTTCGTCTAACAGTCATCCGACCATCATGCATTTCTAAACAAAATCGCAATTCGTCACTAAAGACAACTCGATGCCACTCCAAATTCCATTGAAGTCTGAAGTGCACCACGCCAAACGTTCCTGGCGATGTTGAGCAGTGAGGGGTAGCACAAGATGTGGGCGGTAAGGCAGCAAGCCAAAGGTTCTTATTCGACGATAATCTGTTCGCAAGCCTATCGACGACCTTGTTCACCTAACCATTGATCAGCTATTGATCTAGTTGTAGAGAATCGGTCTCTCAAGGCCATTAGTCTTAAGCGGCGATCTTGACGTTCATTGATTCGTCTTTGAGCCCCAGTGCCTCTTCTCCGGCGTTCAACCCCATGTTCAGACCACGCTTGATAAACACGCATTATTGTTGAGTGGTGCCGTTCCAAACGGTCGCCGATTTCTCTAAACGAAAAACCTGCTTCTCGTGAACCAACAATCCGCCCTCGGTCAAAGTCACTCAACTGCTGGCAAACTTGAGGCCTCCTTCCTCTAGGCATCGTTAAACACTTGAAACACTTTAAACTAAAGAACGGGATCCGAAAAAGTGGAACAAATTAAAAAAATGACTCGATAATTGCTCGTCTATCACCACCTCTAAAAAATGACACAAACGTCAAAAATCCCATGACTACTTGATGATTGGGTTTCAAATTTTAATCAACTATTTCCCTGGACTAGTTCACTATTCCTGCCTAATTTGGTCCAAAAATTCCCACCCCTTCTAGGTGGTGCAATTTATATGTCACTGAGTATATATTAACTTATTGTATTATTGGTACATAAAAGAAATCAGTTCCTGTAGATAATAGATCTAAAACGACGTGTGTTAAAACTTAGTCACCGTACTTTCCATAACAAAAAACTTTAAACTTATTACTAAACTATTAAAACAGAATTGGTTCAAATTCATCAGAACAATTATACATTGATGTTCGCCCAAAGAAAGAACAACGCCAGCCGAATTCCGATGTATTAGATTGTAAAACGAATTACTACACTTTTCCATATTTAAAAGTTTAACAGAAAATCTTAAAAACTTACGACAATAGGACAATAGGAAAAGTATTCACTAAACTAAAATCATCCTCTGCCGAAGAGACTAACGAAAAATTTTAGTCAAGAACAAAAAATAAGTATATTTCTTAATTCATTAATTATACAGATGTATTGTTGATATATTTCAAACAGTAAAAAAATGCATCAGCATTCAATTAAGAACCTATCTCAAGTGGTAGATTCGAAAATTTTAAGTCCATTCAATCAACGTGCGTATATGAGTATAATGAGAAATGTAAAAAAAGATATCTGACCTAAAGAAACTGCAATCAGCGATTTTTCCGGATTCGGTTCCAAATTCATGTTGTCGACGAGGCTCCTGACGTAATTCTTGCAGTTCCTTGCGCACTTGGATAATTCCACTCTCCACTCATTTTTCTTTACCCCGTTTAAGTAAGGCATATTTTCAATTGTGGACAGGTGCAGCATTCACACTTGGAACGAAACGTTTGACTCGATTGATGTGAAAAGTATCTCCCTCATCCATGAAATACCACATCGTTTGTTTGTACGATTGTAATTTTTTTTCAAGTGTCTATTTACCAGTAGATTCTCGTTTGATTTAAACAACGTGCATCAATGTTTGTGTTGTTTCAAGGAATTATTATTGTATAACAATAAATACAGACTATAAATATGTATTATAAATTGTTTTTTATAAAAAGTATTCATGACGCTAAATATCACATGACAAAGAATACTTTGTCGATGCGGGTTTATCACCGAGAATGAACAAACATCTAACGTACATACGTACTTGCAAATGCACACACGCTTATATATATTTACATCAATTTGATCACGTAGTGAAATGAGTAAACTAGTTCAATGTGTCGACAATAATTAACCAACATTCAACATTATAATTTTTTTTTAATATTAATAATAGAAAAACTAATTCATCAATATCACATCTACAATTTTATTAAGTCCTACTATGCACAGTTAAAAAATAAATCATTTAGTTACAACATATCGAGATGAGATTTAAATTCGAGATGAAGTGTACCAGAGCTTGCTCGTTGATTTCGTAGATAGATGTATGGGAAGTAAATATAAATACTTATCAAATGTACACATCACTTGCTTTTTATTTTAATTGCGCATTTTTACAATAAAATTAATACATTAATTCTAGTTAATACTTTCTTACACTTTATGTATAAGAAAAACTAGAGATTTTAACAGAAATACGCGTTTTGACCTTCCCTGAACCTATTCAAACTATTTTCTCTAGCTCCAAAGCTATTGAAGATTTGTATATAACAAGGAAGAAAATCTATTCAATGTAAAGCACTGCAGATTTTTTTAAGTTTAGTTTAGGTCCAACAGGAGGAACAGCTTCTTATTAACAATAAGATGATCTTGAACCTTTTGCCACAATAATATTAACTGTATTTTATTATGCTATTTTATTTATTTTAACCAATATACCTTATGATTTTTATTATTAATATTATTGTTATAATGCGTCCTTAAAGTAAGTGCTACACGTCTACGTTAATAAAATCCATATGCATGTGTTTGTTCGTTAATATTATTATTTGTGTTTGATTTACTAGTTTATCGTTCTTTGTACTTTACTTTGGGTCTACTTCTACTTAAGTATTGATGTTGATAATGTCACACTTCGTGTACCTTTCAATTTTCTATTTCATTCTTCGCCGTCGATTTAGAACACGTCGTCTGGTCGATCTCCCATATTTATTTTATTTTATTTTATTTTATTTACATTATATACATGTAGCAGAAATAATGATATTCACAAATAAAGACAAAGCCTGTTCTTCATCCTGGTTGACACCTCGCCGCCTCACGTCTCGTGATAAAAACGCAAAAGAGAAAAACACACGAAAACGATTTAATACTTTTAATAGCATTTTTTGATTTCACCATTCACAGTTTTCTTATAACATATTGGAAGTGAACATGTATATTATGACCTAAAACAACAATAAATACATCAGACGCCTAATGTATTTCGTCAGTCCATCAAATACTGCTGTTTTAATTTATTACATTAAACGTCTTTTCACATAGTTCCTGACGAACGCACGTTTCAAATTTTATAACCAACTAGACGACTATTGACTGGCAGTAGTGTAAATTTCATGAATTATTGCTCTAATATAGCCCATAATACGTAACATGAATTCGAGGATTAATTGAATTTTAAAAAAGGGGTCGTTTCTTTTAGGTCAAGTTGATTTCCAACCCACTACACATTGACTTGTCTGTAGTAGTTGTTTAAGAAATAAATAGGAAAAATACATACAATATTTAATTGTTAATGTTGCGAGGATGTTAAAACAATTTAAACGCAAATTCTTTGATACTATAATTATGATGATTAATGGGTCAAAAAGTCTTTCACTTAAACAAATATTAAACACAACTTAAACGTATTTATTACACAACATTTAACGTTCAATTCAACTGAACAAAATTACAAAAGTGTTAACAAATCGAATGAGGTTCGAAAATAGTTTTATTTTGTCACAAGCACGAAGTAAAAACCAATAACAAGCCGCCCTTCGTCGCCCATCTAAAATTATTAGGCTTTATAACAAATTGCTTAGCGCTTACTCGAAAAAAGTCTGACTAACTCTCCACATTTATTTGAATCCTAGATGGCTAAAAATTGCTTGTCTTTTGAAACTAGATACGGAAACGTTTATTTTATCTCGACCTTTTCCAGTCCGAGGAGTTTTTCGGCGACGCCCAGATAGTACACAGTTTGTGCTATTCCGAACAGGGGCGCGATCACTATCATACGGCACGCTCCGCCCTTGAAGAACGCCAGGGGCCCCTCGTACTTCATCGTTTTACTGAAACGATTCGATTAGGGCGATGCGAGGAAGGTGTTTCGTACTTACAATACGGCGTCGGCTATGCCCGAGTAGACCCTTTCTCCTTTTGCTTTGGACAGGGCTTGCAATCTTGTCTTGATGACGTCCAAAGGGTTGACGAGTAAAGCGGCTGTAGAACCAGCCGCACAGCCAGACAAAAACGAACACCAAAACACTGCCTCCTCTGTAAATGAAATATTTATCACTTACTCTAACTGATGTGAATTAAAGGGAAAAGAATTTGAATAACAATTTCCTCAGCGATATACCAATTAAATTTTAAACATATAATCGAAACGTAATAGGGCAAGATATTATTTCAAAACAATCGTAATTCATAATGACCCAAATTAAGTCTGAGGCGAATTAAAAATTTGATATATCATTGCATCTCAGATTCTGCAAATTCGTATCGATTGATGACATTTTCAAACTCTTTAAAATAAAAAATAAATTCAATACTGCATTCACCTGAATCGGGACTTTTTTTGGGACCAAGGCCGTTCAGCGTCGCGAAAAGCGGAAAGTAGATGACGGAAAACGTCACGTCCCTCAACATCGTCGCCGTGGTGCCTTTGTACAATCCAATGATGCCGTGTTTCTTCACCAGGTCTATCGTCAATTTAGTCGCGGACACTTTTGGTATTGTTTGGCCACCTGGAAAATATAACAATTATAATTAGGTAAAAAAATTTATTTTTCGCCAAAAGTTCAGATACTTTGGGATCCATGTTGATAGAAGTAGCGAGAAATTTCGCGTATTCCACTGACTAAGAAATAGGTAACTTACATGAAATTAACCCATTGGCAACTTACTTAATTTCGCTTGAGCGGCCACCCTTCCAGCATCTTGCATTTGTATTTTCAAGAGTTCCATGGGTGTGGTTATTACAATCTGGCAGAATCCGGCCAGACCGCCCGCGGCCATTTGTCTTGAGATGGGTAGCGTTCTGAGCACAAGAAAAAATCATGAAGCATTCCATTCAATGCTGGTCGCATGTACGTCACGTTGATATTACATTAAAATCACATGCTTGTCAACAATGTTATATAATTCTTATTCGTCCATAGTAGGTATTTATTTTATATTATTATAATTACATAATTATTACATAAATATTTTAAAACGAGCCCGCGAAAATTTATTGCTCGGTTCGTATTATTACTGTTCGTGATCCCGGTACGCAAGAAAACCTTTCAGTCTCTTACGTTTGCAATGCAGTATTACACTTATCGCCAGTTATGTAATCGAATCTCCATGCGAATTACATGATAACCCCTTAGAAGAATATCCACTGCTTTCGCATCAGCGCTGCAAGTTGCTAAGTCGAAGGATGTCACGCACGATGAATTTTAGTTATCTTTAAGATAACAATTTATATAAAGTTTAGCTTGTTGTAATATTTGCATTAAGTTTTTTTAACATTGCTTAATTCTTTGCAAGTTTGAAAATTAATTAGTTTTTTTATTCATTACCAATAATCATAAACTTAATGCGCTGTTGATATAATTGGATAATTCTCAACGACCGTTAGCAATAAATTATCCAACTAAAATACTCGTTGTGACAAGCAATTGTACAAACAAATATTCCCTCTGGCACGTTCTGAAGTCCAGTCAACTAGATCCATTCATTCCAATGAAATGAAAATACGCAAACAAATAAAATCCATTATCGATGTTCCTCTCCTAAATAGCGGTGACTTCGATTTAAGCCCTTGGACAAGTAAATTGACGAATGATTCTTCAAATTATTTATAAATTTATTTATATGTTATTTATTTTAATCAAGTTCTTTCACAAAATAGACTCTTACAAGTCGTGTAAAATAAAATAATGGTTTAGTAAACTTACCCCTTTTTCGTTTGGAGGTTATGCCGAAAGAAATCGTTCGCTGCTAATTTAATAGCCTTTTCCGGCGTTATGAGTAAAATATTTACAGCTGAGCCTCGATACATTCCGAAATATCCTTCGGCTTTGTACGTTTTTTTGAAGCAGTCGAACCTAGAGAAAACAATAAACACTTTTAGTAGTTACAACGGCTATGGAACAACCAATAGATTGCGTTAAGGCAAATTTCAGTTAGCATTGAAGCTATAACTTCATCAGAATCTGTAATCTGAAAGCAGGACCATGAAATACAAGAAAATATACACGGGATGAAGAGATGAGAGCTCGACAAAAACGGTGCAGTGGGAGGTTGAAATGAAATGGGTTGTAGTGGGGTAGATAATAGTTGACTATGGCGATCTAAGGGAATACAACTGAAGGGCTGGATTTCGTGGGAATGTTAACGAAGAAATAGAAAAAGATTGTTGCAATAATTGAGACAGAGAAGTAAGAAGGAATTGACGAAATGTATGACTGAAGAACGGGGAGGGTTTGGAATTAATGACATAAATGTTAAACGGCATAAGGAGAGTAAGGATCTGTTTAAGTAACTCATCAATTCGAGCCATTTATTTTCATCCGATGTCCTTATATTTTTTATTACATTTTTTATGCTGTTGTCAGAATTTAAAATTAAGTTGGTAAATAATGCAATAATAATGGATATTTTTGGCAACGTTCGTTTATGGTCATAATTTGGCAATACATTAAACTCGTAAATTACGTTCATCGGGCTACTTACATGGACTTGTACATTCTCTCTCCTTTAGGTCCAATGACCTGATTCTGTAACCTGGTTTTAACCAAATCGAGCGGGAAGACGCACGATACACCAATAATCCCTGCAATGCCCCCATTTATAATTTTCGGCACCAATCTGTGAACAAGTAACGGAACGGCTGAATAAAACGTATCGATTATTAAAAATTTCAGCGCGTAGCATTTTATTGCTGACTCTGATTTCCTTTTCAAGATAATAATTAGCAGGTTCGCTACCATTATCCAACAGGAATTTGGATACCCATCAGGAAATTGAGACATCGTCACAAACTTTTCTAACTTAACTATTTCGAGCGTCTGACACAATAGTTAAGTTAAACTACAAATTTTCAAATTTCAATCCATTTACAAAGAAATGTATATCTAAAAGCTTCATTTTCATCGACGTTATAACAAAACATGTTTCAACGACATTTTCAATTGATGGTTGAAACTCAGCGTTAGGCAGGAGTGATTTTTTTAAATTAATATTTGATAACTTTCTAGTTCGAAATTAATTAATTAATATCTTTTCGATTGTGCACCTCGCTCGGTCAATTGGACCCTTCACAACTTCAACGTTCATTTCACGAGCAAATAAATAGCAACAAATCTGAGTACTTAATATTTAATTTTTTCATCAAACTGAAGTAACATAAGTCTAGAAAATTAAAAATGATAACATGTATGTTAGTTTAAGACGAAGCGTTGATATCACGAGCAAACACCCACACATTTACAAGAGCAATAAATCTGAGTTCTTCTTAATATTTAATTTTTCCATCAAACAGAACGAACATAAAGTCCAGTTAAAAATGATAACGACATGTATGTTAGTTTAAGACGAAGTAAATATCGGTATTGTACTGGTAAATAATGTTAAACATTTGTTATTTAAAACCCACTTTGTGGTGTCAACACAAGATAATTAAGTATAACCGTGGTCGCAATACGTAGCCAGTCACTTGTTGTTACAAAATTGTGTATCATGCCAGTTGTAGGAGTTTAACACAGCAACTGACGTATTATTTGCATTCGTTTATTTGCAACCTTTAGTGTAACTATTCCGTTTCATTGTAAAACATCGTTAAACGTGACGTCCTTAGATTATTCGCCGAGCTTCAGATACACAATTCTTGGGAAATCAACCATTTACTTACGGAAAATGTTGCTTTTTGTGTTGATCTCCCATTGATGAAAGTCCGGATTATCTGCAAAATACATTGTAACGTTAACAATCAACTAATACAGAGCTCACCGTTTGCAAAAGTTTACATATTGAGTTGCTGTTTGACGTACTGGTGTTTTTAAATTTTCTCTTTTGCCTTAACCAATTGATTAAAACGATTCCATCTGTTCTTATTGAATCTACAACTTCTTTACGCACATTTACTAAGTAATAATATAACCTTCTCCATCGCATCTGTCAAACGTCAGAACTGTCACATATTGAATGTTATATTCCATATATCTTTAGGGAGTCATGCAAATACTAAGTGTGTCTTGTTATACTGTTCTCGCAAAATCTCTACATTGCGTGGTTGTATACTTCAACGTCGTTTAGCTAAATTATCTGATTTACTATTTTAATGTGATGTCACACCACTTTAAATGCCCATTAATGGTAGAAGTATTTTAAATGCGAATCTTCCTCCTGCAAATACTTTACGAGTTTATGCAGCAGACGGTCCTAAAAAATCGGATGAATTGGTGTATGCTTGTGATGACACCTTGGAAAATATTAAACCTCGAAAATGCTATTACGCCATAAATATTTTATTGTGTATTCGTAGTAGCAATATTTTTATAGAATGTGTGTTTGTTTTGTTATCATTCTTTTATATCTATACTTATCTGGTTTGTTCGGTATTCAGTCGCCAAGTGCGATGTTAAAATTTCTTGCAATTGGGTGCTAAGGTGCTAAGTGATCGTAGTCAATACTTTGTTGTAATTTAAGGCGGTCTACGACCCGAATCCAGATAACTTTGAATCCGGATCTTACAGTACCTGGGTAACGTTTGTAACAAAAATTTTGAGATTGAATTATTTTCTTCCTATTAAAAATAAAGCAATCACCTTACCGTTAGATATTAAGAACCTGTCAAGTTTCTCATGCAGTTTGACAATACTTTTGTGTTTACAAAGTTTCTCAAAAATGTCCTACAAGTTAGAATTGTAGAATGGTATTTAGAATGAGCCTATGCGTTTAGTATTATTTTAATCATTAGTAGCAGGATGTAGTAATTGTTTGATTTTTATTGAATTAATACTTTCTCTCAGCAGCTTCACTAATTACAAGTAAAGTACAATAGCACTGTTGTTGCCTCAAATGTTCTTGTCGGGAACTAAGTCGATGCCCAAGATGTAGATTTAGGTCATAATGGACAAATTTGATATCATCTTTTCTTCCCAGCAATTCCAAGATGGAAAATAATAGATTCATTGATCTGCACGAAACAATTAATTAATTTCTTTGCAGGCTTTGGGGCGAGAATTATTTTGTAGTTCCTTGGGCCACTTTCACATGGCGTTGGAAATTACTGGTCTGTTTTTGTGTCCAATGGCGTGGATCCTCGTCGATGTGCATGATTAGTTTTTGCTCCGAGTTTGAGTCAGCAGACCAAGTGGTTCTTGCTGCTCAGTGAATCGTGATACTATCTTTTGTTCTAACGTAGCTTCGTGTGCTATTTTTTGTTCATTGTGCCTTTTATTCGTCGTAATGTTGGCTATGGTTCTGGTGTTAATGAAAATATAAATTGTGCCCAGTGATTAATATGGATGATGACGTGATGTTATTTCAGACCTATTACCTGTTCTTTCTTCCAGATATTGATTCGTCTGTTAGACTGCCCAATGTACTTTTTCATCGCAGTCTGTGCATGAGGTTACTAACGAGGTGTTTGTTTTTGGATTTCCGAGTATATATTTTTAGATGCGGTTTGAATGCCGTGTCTATATTTTGCTTCCGCAACATCCTGCTGTCCCTCTGTCGTTCTCTTCATATATCGTAAGAAAGTTGCATTGCAACTTCGTCTTGATTTTGCAGCTCCTTGTATTTGTCGTTTTGTACATTCGGACTTGTTGGTATCGTTTGCAATCCTGTCTGATCTAGCAATGAGAGTCTTTGTGACTGAGGGGAGTTGTCCTGGATGGTGATGTGATACACTTATTATTATTTAATTTACATATATTTCTTGTATTACATCTCTAGGTCTATTTCGAGCTATCATCGAACTCCTTTACTCTTTTTCCATAATCTACACTGGACCAAGACGGTCTTTATGTAACTTCTTGTGAACTTTAGAACTTTCGAACTTTTCCATTGCTTTGTTCATTTCTTCTTTACTTCCCACACTAATTCTTAAATTCCATATTCATAATTTAATAATTTCTTGTTCTATTTTAATCTTCTGTATTTCCAGTTTACCTCTCTTTTTATTAAAAATTTCTCTTCGTGGTCTTTTACTTGCCTCCGTCGCCATCATTTTGTCTCATTTGTCCTATTTTGTCAGTTATTGGTTTGTCGTTGTTTCATTTTCTTCCAATATTTCTCGCTCCCTGTCTCATCTGCATCATTTTCCACCGACTGTGATTTTTTAACTTTTCTTGCATTCTTGTTCCATCCATTTCGTTATTTATCCATTCGTGCAACTGCTTTAGCTGTTCTTGTTCATCATTTAATGGATTATCGAGTTCTAATTTGTTCCAACGTGTCTTTGTTCGTATATTTTATTTAAATAAAATATACAGACAGAATGCACATGAGCTAAAAAAAGACAACGCGTTTATTGTTAATTGAAATTGTATGAAGATGCGGAAACTTTAGGTTAGATAAATGTAATGCGTAGACCCATCTCTAGAGACACCTAGACGTGGTGCAAAAAGGTGTAATTGTAAAGCGACAAAAAACTAAAATTTCACGTACGTACGATTCAGTTGGTCTGTGAACATGACGCGAAACGCAATGCGTCGGACGTCGAATTTTAATAAACGCCGTAACAAATTTAAATTGAGCGATCAAATTAAATTAAGTTGTTGACAGTTGTTTATGTGTAAGTGTGTGGAACGTTTAGAAAAACGACTCAATTTCAATGCAACACGAGGAGATAACATAGCAAGGTAATAACAAAAAATTACATATCGAACAATTGAAGCCCGATATCAAACGCATTTTAATATTAAAAGATTTGCTATTGATTAAGTGTCGAATTGGATTAATATGAATTCCATTTAAGATGTAATATTCCTCAAGCTAGCAAAAGATTGAGGAATATGTTTTGATTGACAGACTGCTAATGAACCACAACAAAGGCAGTTACGTAAACCAACAAATTAAAATCGTACATTTCCGAAGATCGTGATTCCCTACTTATTTAATAATTGACATTTACATAGACAATATTTGTTTTTGTAACTTTATTATTTCTATTCTCCGACACCTGTGAACGAGATTTTGAAACTAAGCATAAGATACGAAGACCGGTGCTATTATTATAAATTGCATATAATTTCATTAACTAAATAATTAATAACAATAAAGATATTTGTGATTTTATTACCATAAAAAAATTGATTGCACGCACTTTCTTCATAGACTTGGAAAGTAAAATAAAAGTTCCACTGTACACCACCAAGTACTAAAATCATACAAACTGTTGCAATAGCTGAGCCCTAGACAAATAGGTCGTTTCCAGGTTCCAGGTCATAGTGTTAGTCATGTCTTAATTAAATCGAAGCAAATATAATAACAGTTTATTAGACTCACTAAATGCATTTAATAGTTTTTTTTTAATTTGCAATAATTGCAAATTAGAAAAAACAAGCTTTTGGTCGGTCCCTGACAAAAATTAAATAAAAATATTGATCGCAAAAGTACGAAATTTCTATTCAATTGTACATGAATTGCAATAGCAATTAATATATTAATCACTAACAATTTTTTTTAATATAAAAGACTTAGATAAGTAATAGGTACCCACATTGACAAGTGATTTGATAAAATTTGGCGTAACACCAAGTATTTTTTAATTTTTTCGCAACACAAGAGTGACTAAAAATTATCGGATTATTATCGCCGGATCCGAGACACTTATAAATAAAATGCGGTACGTTCACAGAAGGTCATATTCATATTTATTTTCATAATAATGTAATAATAAATCCAACACGGTGGTTTGCGATCTACGTTTGGTTATTCAACGTATTTATTAAATTCGCGTATGGATATCGATTGTTCGTGGCGAACGAAAATTGCAAAGTGGTTACTTACTTAATTTTTAACCTCGAATGTTTAGGAATACGGTGTCCGGCAGAACAAATTACAACTCACGCACCGACCGCTATTGCTTTCGGTTGACAATGGTGAAGGTTTAATTAATTAGTCTTTTTGGACAAGTTCTGCTGCCGGTGGTGGCACACATTTGACTGACGGTTGAGTGTTTCCGAATGCGAACAGCTGGTTGGTTATTTGCAGAATTTCCCTGTACATACTTTACGTATTTTTACGAGTGCCGGCGGTGTGTTTTGCTTCTGTTCCACAGATGGCGAGAGTCAGTCAAAGTGGTTCGATATACTTTGGTTTTTAATGATCGGAATTATTAAATAAAGCGAAATCTAAAATGTAATCGCTATCAGTGATTAATATAACCAGTTTTTAATTTCCGAACTAAGCATTTAAGCCACTGATAAGATTTCAGTGTATATCACAGCCCTAATGCATTAAAACAACATTTAATGATTATTGCTTTAGCTTTGGTATTTACAATGCGAGGAAAACAAAACAATACACTCAAAAAATATCCCGAAACTCAAAAGTCATTTTTGACACCCACTTATCCTTGGATTTTAAGACTTAACTGCACCTATCAATAGAAAACTATATACGTGATTTATATAAGTGACCAATTCCTTGAATGGGGTGCATCGGAATTGTGACAAGATCTCTTATTGGTGTCTAGAAGGATTGCCATTATATCCCAATTTATTTTCAATTCTCAAGGTTATTTCAAACTTCTCCTGGGTATCCCATCATTTTAAGTCTCAGTCGCACCCTTGGCTTACTTTTAATCCAATCCAAACCAACTTCAATGTAAACTTTTTTAACTCATCTTTAATATTCGGAGTTCCTTTCAGACCAATTTCTGCCATTATTTCAATCACTCTAGTGATTACTTAAACTCAAACTTAAGTTTTAATTGTCAATCGCACCCCTGTCTTACTTTTAATGCAATCCAGACCAACTTCATTGTAAACATTTTGCAACTCATCTTTAATCTTAATAAAGGAATTCATTTCAAATCCACTCCTGACAGTACTTTCCATTCCAGGAATTACTTACAACTCAGTTTTAACTCTCAATCGCACCCCTGTCTTACTTTTAATCCAGTCCAAAGCAACTTCAGTGTAGACTAACTAAACCCAACCCAATCCAATTTTACGATGACTTTCAAACTCCAGGCCTTCTATTTTTACTCAACCTCACCCGACTTCACCCTGACCACTGCCACTGCCTCTTGACATACCAAAGTGGACTGAACGTTAAAAATAATAACACAGTTGAAAATCATGTCTTCGATTTGGTTTAGTTGCAACTAAATTCGTTTTAATTCATTTTTACAAAGTATTTTAAATTTATGAATGGATTCCTTTCTATTTTAAAATTAAGTCCCAATATTTTTTTCGACTTTTAAGGGAGGATCTGTTCAACTACCAATTCTTTTGAATTGATCGCTTAAAATATCAGTTTGAAAGCATCCCATCAATCACCACGTTGCAAATCTGACAACCGAAGTAACAATGCATTTTAAAAATCGGTACGTTTCATTTTTTATTGTCATATTAGAAAAATTTAAATCAAACACTTGCAATCTGAATTTGTCATCAACGATAAATGCATTTTACGCAGGAAGCAAATTTTTAATTATTAATTAATTAAACAAACGTAAGCGCGCCTAAAATTACAAACAAATCAAATTAATTTTAAAAATTCATCCATTAATTGCAAATATCGTCGTCTTTGATGATTCACCGGGATATATTTACGATTTATTTTTTTTAAACAAGGTCGTGTTACGGCCTACGAAATTCGTGGAAGGCGCCTCGCCAATTACGCCCCGACTACCCAAGGTCGTTGTTTTTACCCAGCAAAAACTTCATAAAAGAAATCATGCATGCCGGCGCTTCCCAACAACGGTGTCCGCGAGCCTTTTATTACGAATTAATCAATTCAACGAGCAGTTAATTTACTCCAAATTAATTCCTTTGTTTAACTAAATTAATATCTAATTTTACAAACACGATTTTTCTGAGATTTAAATTAATAAAAATGTTGCGAAAGTCGGGAACGTTTGGGAAACGCCGACGGGTACTGGCAGCCGAGATTTAATGTCTTTTCCGAGAAGCGTTCGTTCATAATTCGCCCGGAAATATTTACTACAATTTTTTTTAAGCAAGGTCGTCTGTTTCACGGCCGTTTATTGTTCCTGGAAAACGCTCGTTCCGTCGCTAGCGCCAGTAGTTTCTAGGTCAAGGTCGTTGTTTTTACTCTGCAAAAAATTGGTAAAAGAAATTCCTTTATTGCATCTCACATTCGAGCTCGTACACGCCAGTGCTTCCCAATAATAAAGTCCGCAAGTCGTTTATTATGAACTAATTAATTTAACGAGCGCTTAATTTACTCCAAATATTTTTTTTTGCTTAATTAAATTTATATATAATTTTACAAACGCGATTTTTCGGAGATTTAAATTAATAAAAATAATGCGAAAATCGCGAACGTTTGGGAAACGCTGATGGGTACTGGCAGCCGAGATTTAATGTCTTTTCCGAGAAGGGTTCGTTGATAATTCGCCCGGAAATATTTACGACGATTTACTACATGGTTTTTTTAAGCAAGGTCGTTCGTTTAAGGCCGTGGTGCTTCCTGGAAAAGACTCGCCAATTGCGCTCGCACTATTCTAGGTCAAGGTCGTTGTTTTTTCTCTGCAAAAAAGTTCATTTGTGCGTGGCGCACGGCGTTTGAAGACATTTCCGAGAAATCATCGGTGATTTAGTAATAATCGTCGATGTCATTCGTAAACGTGGTTTGATTTATTTTTGTATTATTTTATATCATTTGATTGTTATAAAATAATTTGGTTTTAATGAAAAGACTAAAATATTTTTTTTTTATTGTAACGTACGTTTACAAATTTAGCAATTGACAAATATAAATAATTAAAATAACAAGGTTTAAACAATTTTAATTCGGACGACATCAAGAGCGCATCTGAATAGATTTTCAGCGAACATTTGTAATGCGACGATGTTTTTTTTTAGACATTTAAATTATCTTATACTTTCATTTAATTGGTTATCGAGGTTGCAGAAATGTTAAAAATTACACTGAAAGTGATTTGAATTACAAATGCACCATGTAGTGCTACTAAGTAAGGTTATCCAGTGCCTTGCTTATCTAAGAAATTTATTTACGATATACTGCTTTGTATACGTTATACAAATTATTAAGGACGAATCCCAGTCAGTTGTGAGCAAATTGGAGGTCAGGAGAACAACTGGAACTAACAGAATAATGCAGATTTCCAATTGTCAGATGAAAAGTTAATGGAGTACGTCTATGTGCCTAACGTGGAACTCGACGATGCAACGCCACGAACAACACGAGATTGGTTGAGTGAGTTAGTAGACACAAGTTGAGTTTCCTCCCATTAGTCCATTTTGTGTTATCTTACTTAAAAAATCAATTTTCAAAAGTAGATTTAAATATACGACAATTAAGAAATAAAAGGCAAGGTTCGGCAATAAATTATTTAATATAAAAACATTTAAGACTTACATTATATAACATTAAGTGCTTGTTTATATAAATATAAAAATATCTGTGAACAAATTCAACAATAATATAAATTCAACGAAAATTCCAACACTTTTTACCATCTCCAAGAAAAATCAAACGCATCCATAATTACATTATCTGCAGCTGCAAAGGATTAACACGACGTAAGTCGCAAGAGTGTGAATGACACAATTTATTTACCGACATTATTTATGCTTTTGAAAAGGTCTGGTGAATTTAATTAGCACCTCCGACGATCTTAACGCAAATAACAACTTGGCAAACAGATACTCTTCCAAGTCATATAAACCAAGTGCTCTTGCTATGTAAACGTTTTTTAACAAAATATAAAGTCTGTCGACATTCGGCATGTCATAGTACCATACTCTTTCCATCACGCGTCCAGTTAAACTTCCACGGAACATTCGAAAAAGTACAAAAAAATACAGCAAATACATTCCCATTATCCTAGCAAAGAATAACATTTCGTACAAGAGATTTAATCGAATGATTTTCAAACTAATTGCAATTTAACAGGTAAAGTTTCTACACGAAAAGCATATAAATTTAATTTTAATTAAGCCACGATAAGCCAATAATTTAAACAACAATAACGTCTTAAAAGCAAATTTCCCGACCGCAATATTTAAGGAGTCATTTTTAAAGGCCACACGTTCAATTACAATCATTGAATCATCACCGGATATGAAACGTGATCTAATTTCAACAAATTTCGTAATTGTGATTAATCTCGTAAACATAAACGTTACAAAAAAATTATTCTGCTTCGCCCTCTGGGTTGTCCTCGTCCTCCACTTCTTCTTTCGGTCGCGTCCATTTTATGAGAGTTTCGGGCGATCGGAACAAGAAAACTAATTTAGCAAATAGATCTTCCTCGAGACAAAACTCCCGAACCTCTCTTACTAAGTAGATGTCGTGACATAACTGAAGTACGCGATCTACATTGGGCATATCCTCAAACATGATCTTGAAGCATATTCCTGAGAAGAATCCTTTCGCAATTCGAGATGCCACGAATACTAAAGTTGTATAGAGTCCAATTATACTGCAACAGCAACAGCACAATACTTTGTACGTTCATATTGTAACGAATTTTAAATTAAAAACGTGCACTTATTTAAATAACTCGTTGTCAAATAGGGTACATAATAATAATTTTGCAGAAATCATTATTCTAATGATCATATTACACATGAAGCAAATTAACTTATTATCATCGAGAGTATTTACTTTTACTACTACTAGTACTTTTACTGCTACTAATAGTATTTTGCCAACTTTATTCTACTTCTACACTACTATACTCGAACTAGTTCAAAATTTCGAAATTACAAGAAGATTCTGTAAGTACAGTGCATCACATAAAGTTCACTTACCCGCCTGCAGTAATAATGCTTAGAGTAGCTGGAAAAATTCGATCATTAAAAGTGTATATCATGACATGCTCACAATCAGCATATGGTACATTTTGGAGATACTTCAGATAGTTAGTATCCGAACAATTTTCTTGAATTTGCCACCATTCCTTTTTCATGGGTGCACCAGATTGCGAGAGCTGGAGATTAAGCATAACTCGCGAACTCGACTCGGTACCTAAAAATAAACAAAATTTTATTAATTTTTTTCACATCCAACCTGCGCCACTTGTATGCACCGACCTGGAATCTCATCCATTAACTGACTAATTGGCTTCGCCGTGCCTCTATTTGTGACCTTAATAAATTTCGGCATAATATATCCCAAAGAAACCGGAGAAACGGGTGCGTCACCTAACAGCATTAGCAATAAATTCTGGCGATCGGGATTCGGTTCGCCGTTCTTCTCAGATTCCAACGTGATGATCACCTCTTCCCTGATCACTCCCGAATCTTCCTTGTTGTTACTTTTATGGGACACTTGATATTGGAGGTGTACTGATAGTGACTTGGCTGTAAAAAAAATTATATAAATTAAAATCAAACGATTGATTAATCAACGACTTACTGGAATTAATTTCTTCGATCATTCTTTCCCTATCTGGAGGAGAAATGCTCCAAACACTTGCCGAATCTCCGCTCAATTTAATAGCTGCTATGTCTGGTGCTAGATAGTTCGAAATGAAGGTGGTGGCAATTTTGTTTTTAAGGTAGAGTTGGGTCAGTTGTTTCATGTCTTGGGTATGGAATCTAAAATGTTTATTCAGTTCACAAAATTGCACAGTCATACATTTTTGTTTTTACAACTAGTTTAAACATTGAGGAATTTTTCTATGTTAAATGGGAACGACAATTAAACCCAGTTAAGAATACCAGAAAGTCTACGTCATGAATTCCTTTACAAGCTACGAAAATGATATTCAAATTATGTTTCGATTTACTGTAACTACGTTCCAGATAATTTGGATAATGTTGAGCACAATTTAAGAAATGTGCAAATCTTAATTTTCACTTATGACTTACAGACTAGCTATATGACTAGTTACTTACTTACTTACTAAGTTACTCACTTAGTTACTTAAAAAAGTACAGTTCTTCCTACACTGGAATAGAGGACGACTGGACTATTTTGACTTATTAAGAATGATATCCAACAAATGGTCGTGTGGTAAATGTGAATCGAGAAATATACTTACGAAGAAATTGAATTAGATTGCGCAGACAGCTGATAAACCGGTTCGTAAGGTCCTATTCGTATGTCCATGGTGAGATCGTAAGGCACGTTGGGTTCGCCGACGGCATTGCCCAAAGAAAAGAACACCAACGGGAACCAAATGATCGCAATGATTATGAACAGCAATCCTCCACCCATGATATATTTGATGGTTGGTGATTTGCGTTCTCCCCTTGGCTGTGGGTACTCGTTTTCCACGTGCCTTGTGCACTAAAAAAATACAAATTTTCGTTTTCAATTTAAAATTAAATAATATAAGCAAAATTGCAGCCGTAAATCCGGGGCAAAATTAATGACACTCAACATTAAATAAATTCAAATATGCCATGTCACTTTGAGGTCAAGGGACATAATTGTACAAAGTTAGACCACTAGGCCCAGATCCAAATAATAAACTAAGAAAAGTGTAATTATGGCAAAAAATTAAACTAAATCGCGTCGACGTTAGTATCTATCAGAACAGGATGGTCTGGAATAGTTTGGGAAAAAAAAATCCAGTTCTATTTAGAGAATCGTTTTCTTCAATTTTTCTTCTTTCTCATTCCTAATATGCAAGTGATAGATTGAACGACAAATAAAAAAACTTTTATTTTTATTGGCATATTTCACTTTCTGTAATACTCTATTTCAATCATCATTATTGCTGTCTCCGGCTTCGGCCCTTCCTTCTTCCTGATCCCTTCCCCTTTTCATTTGTACCCTCGTCTTCGTGCCGTTCCCTTCCCTATTTTCTCCTACACACCACCTTCATCCCCTTTATTTTCTCCAATAGTCCCCGCCCCCGTTCATTCTCCCCCATTCATCTTCTCCAATTTTTTCCTTTTCTCTTCTCGTCTTCTTCCAGTCTCACCTCGTTACACCTTCTTACAGCCTTTTCCATAGAATTCAAACCTCCTGTATTTCTAATCTATCCAATACTTGTTTGCCTTTTCATCGTACCCGCATGTGAATCTTGCTAACATTTTCTCTTCTTCTGTCATCTTGCTTTCGCGATTATGCCTTAACTTTCTTGTGCTTCGACCAGCTTCCATCTCTCTACTATCAACCGCTCAACTTGTTTCCCATCTTTTCTTCTCCTCTCTGCCTCTTCCACTGTTATTCCTGCCTTTTCAAACATCTCTTGCCCCCCTCATCCTCATTTCCTCGATTGTCCCCCTAACTAAGCTTTGCGCTGCCCCATCTTTCTTGTCATTTCATACCTGGCCGCTCTCCCGTCTTGCTATATACTGTGGGGTGACCTCTCCAAATTCAGTCTTCTTTTTACATGTCCTTGGTGTGTCCTTTCTAACATTTGCCGTTCCTTCCATCCATACACCATTATCCTTTTAATACACGTGTTCCATATCTTCATAGTTTTTTGAAACTATGAACTCTTTTCTCATAGACTCCTCCTCAGACCTCCCTCTGCTCTTTTCTCCTTCTTACACGTATGCGTTATGTACCCTTCGTTGCTGTCATTCTCCCTCATTACATATCCTAAGTACATCCATATACAAATAATTGTTTAACGTTACAAAGATCACATAATGGGATCGATTAAGGAGACCAAAGAAATCAATTGATTCTCTAAACGGACCTGAACCTTCATAGGAACGTGACCCACAATATGTATTCAATTCAAAATTATTAAATCGTTACAGCATTTTCACAATTTCGGGTTGGACCTTTTCACATCACATATCAAAATATTGCCCCATTTTTCACAGCCGCAATTGTACGCATAAAGCTCAGAATTAGAACCACTGACAACCATTGAAAATGTATGAACAGTTTAGGTGCCTTTTTTGTTATGTTGTGAAGTTTAGTGTTAATGTGATATGACAAGCTCATATTTAATCATATTTACAAATTTTGCTAAATTCAAGGATGTAATTCGTCTTAATGAAAGGTGTCGAACAAAACTTAAGTTAAGTTAATTTCTAAAAAGAACAAATAATGGATAGATATAAAAAATATATTTGCCCAACTCTGATGCAAAAACTAAATTTTTTAAAAAGGACCATAACGACAGGGAATCCCCAAGGCCTTCCTTCTGCTTGATCTGAATAATGTTGAAAAAATATCCTTCAGAAAAATATCACCAATGACCATTACCACCAAAATTGAATTACGTGCAATACTAAAAGTTAGTAATTAGTTGTGACGTAAATATTTATGTCTTGTTCAAGTCATTTCCATTAATGTTATCATTAGTATGTAGGTGTTAGATCAAATACATGTAGGCTGTCTGTGAACCACAAACATTTTAGTAAAATTAAAAGTTAATGCAACTCCATTTCCAGGATAATACAAATAATTCACCTTTTTCTGATTTGTGTACAATATAAATCTTTGCAGAAATGGCGGCGGTTCGAATTCCTATTAAAGTGATTACAATTACGTATTACCAACATGCATCATCAAACACAATACAAGTGATTCTGAAGAAAATTAAATACCTTAAGTTGGAAAATGTGGGCAAAGATATCCTCCATTTTAATCCAATCGAATACCGTCATCGAAGTATCCGTCCACATCCAATCCATAACCGTCCTCAACTCAAATAAAAACGGAACGATCATGAACGCCTTAAACAGGAACATGTTTACGTAATTGTAACCTTTACAAAGAAAATTTCCCAAAATTCGCGATGGATATCCGCAACGTATCTGATACGCCGACAAAAGCAAATAAAAACACTTCACCATGTAATACATTTGCGGAGGTAGAACAGAGTTGAAATCCCTGAAATTACAACAATTAAAAATAAACAAGTTCAACAAAACTTAAACTTACCTCTCGGTCATTACCGGGAATACAACAAAGAGCCATATGTGCAAAATTATAATTTGTATAAATTGAAATATTATCTTCGCCAAAATATTTTTTCTTAAAAATATAGCCCTGTCTATGACGATCAATAAGAATTGCAGAATTAACATCAACAAGAACATTATGGGAACCCTGTCATCTTCCAAATACGACGACACACCACCATCTCCTTGTTGAGACTAAACAAACGCACGTTTAAAAGAATAAACCCGATAAGCGTAACTCACCCCGAATGACGAATATCCTATTAATATCACGAAAAAATTGAAGAAATCGCACAGAAACATGTACGAGTAAACGTCAGCTGCTACGCGAGACGTTGGATCGAGCAACTGCACGAAGCACAGCTTTATCGCATCTGCGTACTTCGACGTCCTGCAAAAATTTAAAAATTTAATCGTTGCACCCGTAATTTTTTTTTTTTATTAAGAACGTACGTCATTTGTAATGTGTCGGGAAACATTTCATAAGGTTCCGTTTCTTCGGTTTTAATGGTCACGATCTTGCTGTCTTGTTCCTGGCTATTTTCGTGGTGTTCGTCGGCGGCGTCTTCGGATTCTTCGACGAGTCTTTGCAGATCGCTTCCTTTCCGACCGTTCGGGGAATTGCGGGCGTTTTTGGGCAGGGCGAGGCTAAAACAATGAAACGTTACCATAAAAATCGATATGAACAAGAATGCGAATGCACAAAATAAAAAAATTCATTAAATAGTAAAGCAAGGATTGGAGGAAAGGATACCTAAATCTAAGAGGTCTTTTCTTTGGTTTAAGGATCAATCTACCAAATCTTCTATGATATAATTTTTGTCGGTGTCGAACATAATTCCGCATAGCAAATCTATTCCATTTCAGTCTAAAGAAGCAGAGTACCTGGATGTATTATAGGCGTAGACACGTTATTAACACGTATCGAATTAACATGTGCGCACAAGTTTACCTTTCAAATTGTGTTGTGGAAAATATATGAAATTTTTAAATCAATTTTAATCAACAAAATCGATGAAGAATCTGGGCAGTGATTTTTTAAATAGATTAAAAATTTTATCGTAAAAATTAAAATTGATTACAATATATTTAATTAAGACCATTTCGCAGTATACGAAATGTCTGAAGACTATAATGAATCTCTGACTTCGTCTTTCGTGTTAACACAACACCTGTTAATAATGTGTCTGCACCTCAACTCAAATTTTTGGATAAGTCAAAAAGATAAATGCGAGCTCATAAATATAAAAAAATTATAATTTTACTTTGTTTTGTCAGTTTTCTTCGCGTCTGCGTCTTCAAGCTCGAGTCTGTAATCCCCATCGCCCAATACCGCGGGGGTTATTATTGTCGTTTTCCAAAGACCCAGACATTTCAGCAGATATCTGAAAACATGTAATGCATCATTTCTTCTTCGATAAGTCATTGAAAGAAATTACCTGTGGAAGAAAACGATCAGTAACAGTAACAAATCCCAAACGGCGTAGTTTTTATTTCTGTCGATTCCGATGACTTTCGGCACTTTCGTCGTTAAGACGGTGTTCACTTGGTTCCATGGGAAAATTTCGAATTGGAATAGACACTTAACCACAACGATTAACTAAAAAAAATTATTTAATAATTTTTTATTAAAAACAAATCGACAGTCCAATATTTAAGGCAAGTGCATCTCCAGTTTCGGGACCAATTTATATTTTTTGTTATTGTTGTCGATTTTGGACTATTTTTTAAAAGATTGTGAGCAGACAAATGTTTATGATTAAAGAATTGCTTTGATGAATCTATGGAAGTTATTCGTGACAATAGACAATTTTTAGCTTTGATATAATTGCACTAAAATATTTTATTCACAAAATTACTTAGTGACCATTAACGCACATCGTTTTGGGCATTGATGTCACCATTAAATTCAGCAATTTAAAAAAAACCCAGTTCAAGATCAGGTTTGGGTTGAAGACAATTAGTCACTAATTCATTCATAAATCTCTAATAACTTACAATCAACAAAAAAATTATTTCATATTTAGCTCTAGTCTAGTTACATATGTAGGTATCCTCTACATTTTATATGTCAATGAGTCTGGTCCAAGGTGCACGTTGCAAAATATTGGGATGACGTATAAAATTCATCATATTTACCTGCGTGTAAGCGATGACAGAAACCCAAAACGTCTTCGACGGTCTCGGAATCGTAATCGTACCCCACAAGAAAACCAAGATCGGTAACGGTAACGACAGAAGTGTGGCCGATTTTATTTGATTCAAGAAAATGACGAAGTAGCAAAGGACGTCCGAATGGCACAGAATTATGTACCAAACGGCCAGCAACAAACGTAAGATCGAGGGTTGGTCGTAAGACGACAGCTCTCCCGTGTCGTAATCTTCGTATTGAGGAATTGTGTAGTTTCCCGGGCTGAAATAGACACAACCGATGTACGCACGAAAATTAAACTCGTTCACCATCAAGAAGTGCAGTACGACATCAAAAATAGAAAAAGTTAAAAACCGTGGCTTATAATCTAGTAGTGTTATGTT